>JAQIWU010002398.1:0-12332 GCA_034696445.1 Isotomiella minor
TCACCCTAAACATTTGTAATAGAATTTCATACACTTGCTTTTTTAAGATATGCAAAGTCATGCCTACTTCTTGACTTCCTCCACCTGCTCCTTCATAAACTTCAAACCCCTTGTCCTTAACCTGATGGAATTAAACACGCACTGCTTTATATTCTATTCCACATTTTATAATAACATAACTCCTAAAATAAGTCATTCCAGAATTAAGGATTACACTTGAAAACTTGGCAGCCTATATTTAAGCTATAGAGAAAATCAAGGACCTATTTGCCACGATGTAATGGAAAGTTCCACGATCATTGCAATTATCTTATCACTTAAGCGCATTTATATAAAGCATCTTTTCGACATATAAATTGCCATTTTATGTGTCTAGTCCACCCTCTTTTGACACTTTTGACTATTTATTTACCCACATTATTATTGCGAAGATGCTGATTATGATGATACTTAATTTATGACAATTACTATTTCTTTAATAAAATTCTATAGAACGGCCAAAAACACCAACCATGAAGTCCAGAATTGAAGAGAAAAATGCACTCATCGGTCTCAATAATAGGTTGGCCAACATTTTGCAAAGAAAACAGGAATTGGAAGATGAAAACTCCTTGTTGGGCAAAGAGGTGGGTACTCACAAATATTACCATCTTTCACCCAAAGATGAATTACCAATTTACGTTGTTTCCTTTCAATCTCATTGTCATTACATGCTCATTATACTGTCACAACGTTTATGCCTGTTGTACCGCCCCCTATCAGTAATGAGTATATATTTTTATCAATGGGTCTCGCTTGATTGAAATTACAGTGCATTATGCATTATGTTGGAATGTTGTTAAAAGGATATTTGTGTATTGATTGCAGCTTATGGCTGAAAGGGAAAACACGATAAAGACACTGACGCGACTTCAATTAACGTATGACACGGAGTTGGAAAATGTCAGAAAGGTTTTGGAAGACAGTGAGAAGGAACGAGCCAAGCTTGACTTGAACAATTCCAAACTTCAAAAAGAAGCGGATGAGTGGAAAGCCAGGTAAAATTTTATGTTTTTATATGAATTACGTTGATGAGGTGTCAAAATCAATCAACGCCTATTTCTGACTTCCTGTTTACACGAATTGTTATTCAACCTTATCCATGTTTTGCTGGAAAAAACAATCAGTTACATCATCAGCAAGTAGTAATGAACTTTGTTGGAATGTTATCAAATATTGTGTCAGAGATTTAGAGCTCAGGGTGATGAGCTAAATCAAGTACCGAACAGTGAAATGAGTCAAAATGCAATTGCCAGTAATGACGTTTAACCTCAGTTCATTTGCTGTAATGATCGAACTTCCCATTTGAAAAAGCCAATCTACATAAAATTAAGCATCACTGACTAATTTTAAGGCTGGTACTGTATTGTTTGTTGCAGACACGACAAGAAACTAAATGAAGCCCAGCTTTTGCAGAATAAACTTCAGCAAGCCAAAGCACAGATTGACAAGCTTACTGGAGACCTAATGCGAGCTCACGATGATAAAGAGCGACTCGCCAGGGATAACTCTGTAAGGCGTATTCCCTGACTGTGTGTATGACCTGTAAACTTATAAGTAACATGTATGCTTGCAGGACTTGTTGGACGAAAAAGCCCGTCTAATTCAAGAAATTGAGGAAATGCGACATCACTTGGAACGATCCGCGATGGAAAGGATCGAGTTGCAGAACATGTGCAAAGGAAATGCCGAAGAGTTTTCTGTGAAGACTCAGATCTTCGAGCAGGAAATTGTTAATATTAAGAAACATAGAGAAATTGAAATTCAGGAGATGGATAACCGGCTTCAGAAGGTCAGTCGAACTACAGTATGTGCATGCACCTGGGAAATGGATGGGTTCTTTTTTAATTTTCATATAACTGTCATGTCATTACTTCTGAATGTGATGTGTGACTGGTCGTAGTATTTTAGACATGCTTGCTTAAAGCATTTAATGAAATTCACCATAAAAAATAATTACACTCACTCGGCACATTAAAAGTGTACGCTAACAATAGACAACAGAGGACAATCCTAATCCTAATGCATTTCACTAATTTTTATTAACATTAACTTTTATTTAAGGTCACAACTGAAATTTGAATTTTGATTCATCTCTTTTTGTTCAACAGAAATATGAAAGCATGCTCGAAAACGACATCCAACAACTTCGGGATGAATTCGATCGACAAGCCCAAGCAAGCAAGGATGCAATGGAGAACTTGTACAATGCGAAAGAATCGGACTTGAAGAACCAGATAAAGAGATTGAAGGACACCATCGTAGGGAAAGGGGATGAGCTTAGTGCTATACAATCAAAAATGGAGAGCATCACGCAACGTCTGTCACAATTAGAGGGTGAAAGGGTTTCCTACCAGCAAATGATGCGGGATCTGCAAAAGAAAATCCAGGATGACGAAGAAGCATACGCCAGGGACAAAGCTCGCCTTGAAAACGAGAACGAGGATCTCAGGCGACAAAAGGAAAATCTCATCAAGGAATATCAGGACCTCTGGGATACAAAGGTTGCACTTGATAATGAAATTGCCACATATCACGTGCTCCTTGAAGGAGAAGAACGACGGTTAGTTAGCCTATAACCTAATTTGGGGTGACAATGTTAAACTAATAATAACTTTCATGACTGTGTGTAGATTGAATATGGAGCAAACGAGGGGGAGTCCTCGCCAAACGACGACAACCAGAAAAGAAACCACTGCCAGTTCAAGTGTCAAATCGTCCTTTACAGTTGTCTAGTTTTAGCATTCCTCCAACTCCACCCACCATTCAGTAAAAGTTCATTCTATTGCAATAATTGATTTCGCATTCCAGGTGTCAAAACCATCAAAACCGTCCTTATCTGTACATAACTTCACTGCCTATTTTTATATAATTACGATTTTCTTAGTTAGAAGAAGAAGATGTAGAAAATAAGCAAAACTAGTACCCAATCTATCTTATAGTAGTCGCTGTATAAAAAAATTAATAATATAGCTCTCTCATTGGCCAAAACAAATCCTTGCAATTGGTGCAATCTATAGTTGGTGCGTATCATCATAATGTGCAAAAAGTATGCTTATGGAAAATAAATAAATTCGCAATTTCAGTGATGACTTTATTTTTGGTTGGACCACAATCAGTTTCAATTGAGATGAATGGCGTGTATGGAGAAGATTGTCCCTCATCTTTCTTTCGGTCGAGTTATGATATTTTGTCTTTCTCAATTGAATCTAATGAAGACTATGCAGTTCCCATTCATTCAATTCACTGTCAATGCCACCACACAAATGGCACACAATTAAGATGTACTTACTTGCTCATTTTTTGGCCTGGATTTGGATTGCTAGTGAGCGATCAATAGAAACCATATTAATTACGCGTTTATCCTCAACCGCACAGATTGTGTCCTTAAGTCCCAATCAACGTTTGTTAATCAAGTGTTTTTTGCTATTTATCTACAAATTTGGTACTTCAGGTAAGGTTCTTATACTTGGTAGGTGGTAATTGAGTTCACAGTCGTAATGAGCCAAACGAATAAATAGAAAATACTGCAAAAAATATACCGCCCAAATGAAGTTTTACTACAGCCATTAATGCTGCATGCGCATGGTGTGGGTTTAAGCAACCAACAATTATAAAATTTTGCATATACACGTACACTTCTCAACGCTCAACATAATTCACAAGGTCCCTGCCTCATTAACTGAGCCCTTAAAGAATAAGATGAAATGAAGATGATCTCGGCAATTCTACTTCATCTCATCATCAGCGTTTTTTCATAATAACATCAACAAACTAAACTCTTAAAGCAAATACATACATGTGCAAAGTTTTTAAGAGCCACCTCTGCTCTGTCATCTCCACTCATTTCATTTTCTTCACTTCTTCTAGCACTCCTTGACGAAAATTATTTATTTTGCCAACTGGCAGTTAGTAGTGCAGAGGATAAGGATACGAGGACCTCCTGCAATTTTCATCAACTAATTTCTTATTATAAGTGACGTGAGTGTGTGTGTGCTGCGTTGACAAGGGCATTTGGGCTGACATTAGAAGCATGCATTCAAGAGACGGAGTGTATTATGTGCTTTACCTATTAACTTTGTTAAAATGATTTATGGGAAAAAATGCTGCTTTGTGTGTGGAAGGTAAGCCATTACTGTCCCGCACTCTGAAGATGATGGGCCATTGTTTGGTCATCTTCATTTTCCTACTCTTAGAATTGTTTTTCCGCAACAAGTGCATGTCACAGGAGGAAGGATGGGACCCTCATCCTCACCAGTTGTCATCGGACAGTAGCATCAACAGTGGCAGAGACAAAGACAGAACGACGATGGAAGCCTACTTCAATAAGACAGCGTTTATTATTCCAGTAACTGGAGTCTTGCTAGTTTTTGCATTGGTGATTTTGGTAAGAGTTTCCTCATGATAATGCGTAATTAGTAATTAATGTGTTGAAAATAGTACATTCTATACTCGTGGAGTTGGATGAGGAAAGATGAGAAAAGTGAGACGGATCGGATTGCCCATGATCGAATAAGGTCGTGGCAGTGGAACAATTACGTCAACGAGGATGATGATGAGCGAGGTAAGAGTTTTCTTCCTTTTATTTCTATCGTTAATTAATTGGTATCGAATTGTAGTACAAGAGGACTCATCCGTTAGGTGTACTGCATCAGAGTCACCACCTCCAAGCTATGCAGAAATTACAAACTCCAGCAGAGATAACTCACCTTCAACCCAAAGTCAGTGAAAAAGTGAGTTCCTAACTACTCTGTCTCACATTTCCCAAATCCAAAACTAGTCATTTTTACCATTTATTACTACCATCATAGCGTGTAGTCGTTTAATGTGTGAAGTGGTTAACTTATATTGTTTTGTTACAAAGTGAGTTAGCACGTAAAGGTAACTGCGAAGGACTTCATGATTCGCAACATTTGATACTTAACCTTGCAAACGCTCCCGTGCTCATGCAAGGGCTAACGTCCACCTGAAGATGCGTCTCAGGACAGCGGGGTGAGATGCCACAGTATGTCCAGAAACACTTGCTCCTAACCTTCTCTGGAATGGCAATCCCTTCTACCCCTAGAATAGAATTATCCCAAAATAGGGCATTACAACTGATAGATAAGATGTGCTTACCGAGTCGTGCGAACGTGAAAGCTAGGATGAATCCTATTATGAGAATCACAAGAAACTTCATGATTTCAGAGTTTTTGAAAATACTTCCATTACTTTGTCTTCCCAGTGTCGAATATTTTGTAAAACCGTCGGTCCTGTTATTTATAGACAAAATTCGATTGGAAGATGTAAACATGTTTAAAATAAATAATTTGTAAACAAGTTTACAAGAAAGCGATGAATAGATAAGAACGCTTTATTAAAGTTGCGAAGTATAAGCATCAAAATGTAAATTCGCGATTATCACAGAGGTTATTCGTAATCGTAATGACCTATGTACGTAGCCCATGCATACCAATTATATACATCGATTGAAAGAGACGGGCACGGAGCCTTAGAAAAAAGTGTCACCACTACACGTATGACGGGTACATTTCCAATTCAGTTAACACTGGATCTTAATTTAAGTTTGCAGTTTAATGAAATCAGTCTTCTTCGCTGCTAGTGCAGCTTTCGATGACATAGTCATCTTCGCCTTCGACGTCAACAAAACGTTGTACATCTTCTGTGTTTGAATTTGTTTTGGCAACACATGGAACAACGGCTTCTTCAGAATCACCTAGATCATCAACAACTTCATTCTCTTGTAGACTTGGTTTGTATCTGAAATTGACAATTAGCAATGGTTAAACTAGAGTTTCAACACCAATCAATGCGAACGAACCCGGATCTGAAGTATTTGGAAACCGTCCCGATTTCTGTGATGAATGCTTTTTGCGCTGCAATTGCAAAACTTTAATAATTATAGTCAGTTTAGGGAAAGAGGATATAAAAACAATTACCGGAAGACCAACAGTGACGAGGAAATCGAGCTAATTTTGAGTAGAATGGTAGGTTTTCTGTATAAAAGCAACTCTGAAGTGGGCCTTCAGATTCGAATAGTTCTTTGGAGCTTTCTATGCTGCAATGTTGGAGACGAGAAACAAAGATAAAGTGTATGAATAATTAGAGCTTGGTACAGCTCGCATCTCACTTTTTAGTTATCCGAGAACGTGTGTCGGCGAGTGAAGGACCCTTCATTGCTCGAAACTGGCCTTTTGGTTTATGCACATTGCTAAACATCAATCCTCGGCAAACTATTAATAAGGCAATTTCTTCACGACATCCACGATCCTATCATAGTCATATATTCGACATCACAACATAAAAGAACGAATTAAAAAACTAGTTATCACCTTATAGTCTCTACTCATTGTTCCACTATCGTCAAACGGCCATCGAGACAAAAGAAACTCCGAATCTGCCATAAAACCACTTGAGAGAACAATGTCGTCCAATGTCCCAAAGAATGGAACATAATTTTCTTGAAGAAAAGAAAGGAATATATCTGCAGGAAAAGCAATCTTCTCAACAACGTTTTCTGGTTTATCCTGTAGAGGATGGGGTCGGAGTAATTGTAAATCGTCGTAAGAAACTCCACGGGTTTCTTCGATACTCTTTGACGTATCTCCTAAAACCAGCAAATAATTTCAATGTAGCTATGATCATGATGTAACACTAGAGTTCGAAATGAAAATTAACGATCCTTACTTTTGGCATACAGAATTTTTCCTAAAGCACGAAATAAGAATAACGTTTCGTCCTTTTGAATGTCAGACGAAGTAAGCTTTTTGGGACGTCGTGATGTGCCTGCTTTGGGGAATGGCGTCTTGAAGGTAGATGGTGAATTACCTGTATTATGGAGGAAAAGCAATTTTTATATTCAAAGTTGAGGATGGCTCAACGTTTCTGCGAAATTGAGCTAAATACCTAGTCCTAACTGGAATTCCAAACTATTGATGGCACAACGAATATCCCCACCAGTCGTTTTTACAACTAAAACATCAGTAAAAATAGTTAGTTCCGATGTCCATGTAAAGCCCAAAAAAATGGAAGAATTAGTCCAGAAATTACCAGATTCCAAATACTCCTTATCCGCCACGACTCCCTCTTTGGAACAAACAGACATCAAAAACTTCATCATGTATGTAGAGGCGACACCGTTAAACCTGAAATACATAAATGCCGTACTTTACAATTAAACAATAAACAAAAATATTTTTAAATGATGGCTTACGAAATCTGAGCAATGTGCAATTCTTGCAAAATATTTTGAGGAAACAAAGTCCTCACACAACTTTCTTTAGCCTGACTATCCGATATAATAAATATCACAGGGAAGACTCCTCGAGACGCGAACGGCCTATACGTATAAAGTATGGGTTACTTATGCGTGTAGTTTCATTTCAAATTTCAAAATTGATTCTACTACTCACCTTAAAATACTATTGTGAAACAGTTGCACATCTCGATAAAAGAGGTTTGGAAAATCTTCAACAATGATCAGTTTACGAGATTTCTTTTCCATCCCCTTGCCTTTGAGCTTGAGTGTATTGTATTCAGAAGCCCGAAACAGAAACTCCGAGAATAAGTCGAATTGTCCTTTGCCTATAAATTCTCTGTCCTCCTCTAAAACAAAACAATCTGAGAGACTGCAATATGGATAACAGTGAACCAAAACAGACATACCTAATCTATCTGCCCTATACTCTGTTAATGGAGTAGAGTTGATCCATTCTTTCACTTCCAGTCCTAATTCCTTTGCCGCTAGAAATGCAGTTGCTGTTTTTCCTGTCCCCGACGGTCCAGTCAACACACAGATTTGGCCCTGTAAAAAATAAGTTAACATTTGAACTCTTTAATTAACTCTTATGACTCGAATGACCTACCTTTGTTTTTTGAGCCATTGTTTGTGACAACCAAGACCGGACTTCATCCACTTTTTTCTTGTGTACGAATAAGTCTCCCATCCCCGCTGGATAATTTCGATCCGCCCATGACTGATTTCGAAGTTTGAGAGCCTTTGTTCTACGAATATCCCCGGCTTTCTGGGCTTTCAACTTGGCAGCAGCTTGTATTCTCTGCAATTGTGGGATTCTGGAGGGAGTTCCACTCCCACCACCGCCCTTACTTATCGTCGGATTGGCGTTCATCTTGGAGTAGAATTTGGGACTGTCACTCCTACCACCACTGGCCGGTGTCAGACACTTTGCGTGTGAGGCTGGAAATTTCATGGAGAAGGGGGATACTTCCTGCTCCTTTCGCGAATCCCCTTTCCCTTCCATCTTCAGTTCTCGACATAGGTTCACGTATGGCGAACCCTTGACCTTTATCCCATCCTCTTCATCCGACGACAAGTCTATCATTTCCACGTCGCCTGCTCCTGCTCTTTCTAACGTTGTTTTCCTTGAAGGCACAGTGCCTCTTGGGGGTCCACTTCTACCTCGACTGTTCATGCTCTTTTTTTAGCCAGAAAACTTTACATCAGAAACGGAAACTAAAATAAAATGTCAGAAAAAAGAGCGACTGACTGATTGAATTTTGTTCGAGCGAAAAAGGTTTTGCCGCCTGCTCGATTCAATTTTAGGCAATAATGCAACCGTTCCATTGTTCCGTCTTTCATATGCGTCCTAAAATCTCCAAAAACTTTCACAGGTAGCTTTTGAAAGCCAAGTGAAAATGATTGATATAATTTAATATTCATAAAATTCACACGATAATTCAGTTTTTACAATAATTGAAACTCTGGATCACAAAATGAGTTGGCAAACCAAACTGTATGCAATGTAGGTTGCTATTTATTGCTATTCAGTCTCATCAGTAGTGTCGTCTGACCCCTCATTTTCGTTTTCTATGCTGACATTATCCAAAGTACTCTCTCCGGTTTGATCCGTCATCTCCACTTCAAACATGACAAGGGTGCGTTTGTCTTCGGCCAGGAGACACCCCACTTTCCGAGCCCCACTCACAGAGATGGAGTGTGGGTTAAATCCATCAACGGAGAGGAAACAGTCCATACTGCTCCTTGAGGGACTCGTACTGGTGGGGGTGGTGGGTGGAACTTTGACGTAGGTGGGAAGGGGAATGGTGGCTTCATCATCTTGACTGTCTTCCTCCATCGACATGACACTTGAATTTGTTGATGAACTAAGCTCACCCAGGATTTTCCCACGAGATAGTATTTGAACGTAGGGGATTTGACAAATGCCCGCCTTGGCTTTCAACTTTTCTTTCTCTGTGTAACTGTCCTTACAAGTCACTGTGAGATGGGTTGAATTGAAGAGATCGAAGCACTTGACGGATTTTGAAAAACACAGCATGGCTGACCTAACTTTTGGAGACTGGATTTCGCTCGGATCAATTTCGAACAGTAGCAGGGACTTTGTGTTCGCTTTCACACTCACGTAGCACCGGGATATTGGCTCATTCAATAAGAGCTGGGCTCCATGGCCTATTCCATTCGATGGACGGTTTCCGTCTGGAAGCTCAATCAGTGGGATTGTGTCTGATTCGAAAGGCACTGAACACAGCACAGGGACACAAAGTAAATTCTTAGTCAGACCGTTGATGTTTGGAACAATGTTAAAAATCATATCTTTCACTTGGGCCTGTGTATAGTCCAGTAATAACGGATGACCATGTTTCGTACTGAAGCTAGATTTCTTCAACGCTTGTTTAATTACGGTTGCAAAGTCCTGGTAATTATTTTGACCTCCCTCAGGATTCATTATGTTTGAGAAAACGTTATTGGAAATAGTCACATCCGTGTCCTTACTACAAAAGTCGTTCTTGCTTTCTTCACCACGACCACCCTCGTTCCTGTATCCCAATTGGATATTGTCGAACAGATACACAAAAATATCTTTGTCGATTTTGGCTTGCAAAAACTCCAACACTTTTTCTATGTCACATTCAGATTCTATAAAGTCTGGGATGTCTTGAACGTTGAAGGAATGAATTGTATTCACAATCAAATTCACAAAGTTTAAAAATGCTTCTACAAAATTGTGAACTAAACTTTGCAGATTGAGTATGGCTAGAAAGAGGTATGCTACTGCTTTCCGCAGTTCTATCAACATTTCCGACGCTCCTTCATATTCTGACACTTGTTGGAGGAAACCACCAATTTCATTCAGTTCTGTAAACATGTTCGTAATGGAGCACTTGATGGTACGAACATGTTCTATTATTGCGCCACTAGCTGAATTAATCACATTTATGTTCTTCTTTGCCTCCTTCTCACGTCCAACGCTACCAATAAATATCTCCATTTCCGCACAACTCACCCCACTTAGTGCTAGTTCTAAATAATCAACTTTCACGGTTTCTAAATCCTTCGTCCCACCCAAAGTCATGTACGTTGTGTGCAAGTCTACTAATTTCACCCAAGATTCACTAAGGTTTGCCAACTCTCCTTGAACTGTAGCCCAACTTTTGAGAAATAGAATATATCGAAGTCCCAAGGGTCTAATGATGTGAGCCATTTTTGAGAGTCGATGATTTTTCAAATGGCTGAAGAGAATGTTGACCTTCGTCTTATTATCATTCCCAGATGAGGATGTCTCCTGAACGGTTTCTTCAGAAAGAAAGTAAAATGACTGTAGATTAAGGGTAGATTCAATCTGAACAATTCTTGTGGAGAAAGTATCTTCAGCAACTTTGATACACAATCCCAGGAGAAAGCCACCAGTGTAGGCATACACGTATCCATTGGCCGTTCCCAAGAAAAGAATACTGAGGTTATTTTCGAAACGTTGAATCTGTTGTTGACGAAAATGTGAAGATAGAGCCTGTTGAGATTGAAGATAAACTTGTTAAATCCTGCGTCCAAATGAAACTTGACAAATTGACTAATTAATACCTCATTTAAGGAGTGCTGATATTCCGATGTTGTCCAGTGTGCGGAAGTGATTCGAAAGGAAATCTCATGGTTGTGGACAACTTTTCCTCCTTCAACGTCAATAACGAACGTGATTTCACCTAAGGAATTGAATTGAAGATCAACAGGTACAAGCGTAGTGTCGCATTTACCTCCAGTAACAACTAGAAATAGTCCTTCCGGGTGCCAAGTCATGAGTTCTGGGATGACGGTCTTCTCCTTAAAGTTCAAAGGGATCTGCCACACCCTTTGCCATGATAAACGATGAAGATTCACACGTCCTGCAGAAGAATCAAATGAATTATCAGAATTGTCAATATCCATTTACTGTACAAATTCTTACCTTTAGAGCTTCCTAAAGCAAGGAGGTCCATCTTCGGAGACCAGGACATGGCCACAATTTCCTCGCTCGTTTGTCTAGTGTCCAAAAGTTTTAGTTTCGGCATTGCAAGATGAAGTAAAACACTTATGACCTCTCGGACATTTATTTTTCATCCACAAAATTCGAACTGTTGCCACATTGGGATTGCCGCTTTTTTGAACCCGTCTCATCTCAACTCCAAGTTTATCATCATCAACTTCTTTGTTGTTGTCTCAAAGAACCAAGTCACATGAGGAAAGGAACGAGTCGTGTGTGTTTTGTTCCTTTTACGTTGAGAGATACCCTTCGCCACGCCTCCTTCAAGACGTCAGAGAGTCATTCTGCCTGTGTAAAAAATTCCTTTCTGCGTTGTTTTGTTTTCCTCATCATCACAACGATCATAACACAACAATAAAATCAGCCTGGATCATTTCGTGGAAGAGCAACACCAGCGTGTGTGTGTACAAATCTATTTCTGGAGAAATATTACTGTAAATTGTTGGAATATTGAGTATTGTTGTTTCGTGTGATTATTGAAAAAGAAAAGTTGCAAAAATGATGGACATTGACGATTCCTCACTTCCGTCGACAGTCAACGTGAAGGAAGAAAGGCTGGATGATGATGTAAGAACTATAACCATCAAAGTGTTGAAATATTAATGTGTTCTCTTTTCATTCCAGGACTTTTTCGACAAGAAATTTGAAGCCCCGAAGCGTGGAAGGTCGAGGTCACTATCAAAGAAGAACGCGGACAAGGTGGACATTCGGGCAAAATTAGGTTTGTATTGGGAATTGTACAGTTTTGGAAATGTTTTGAATATTTTTTTGTTCTTTATTCGTACGACACAGAACGAAGCAGACAAAGTGCCCGTGAGTGCAGAGCCAGGAAGAAGTTGAGGTACCAGTATTTGGAGGAGTTGATTTCGGAGACAGAAAGGTCAATCTACGCACTCCGTCGGGAGATGGACATGCTGAGGATTTGGGCGAAAGATGTGGACGAGGGGAAATGCCCTGATGGTATTATGGAGTACAGGTACCTACTTATTTGCTCGTTGATAAAGAACGGACAGTTTATGT
>JAQIWU010002399.1:0-12329 GCA_034696445.1 Isotomiella minor
GAAAATATACCACAGGATACCCAGGTCAGACAGCCACGCAATGGAGAAAGGGCCAAAGTTTGTAATTTTTCTGTTAACTCGTTTCATTCAGAGCTCAATTTATAAAACAGGGCACAAGTGGATGGAATGAATTGGGCGACTGATTGACTCAATAAGGACTCCTTTCACGGAGTTATTAACTGATGACAGCTCCAGTGAGAAGTAATAAAGTCAGTCAGGAAAAGTAAAGCTCATCGATTCGTAAAATGTGTCCTGAACATATGCCCTATGTTCAACTAATGAATGTGGTTATGGTTTTCCACATATTTCGACACGAATGAATGACTTAGAAGGAAGGAAGAAGAACAAATACATGGATGAAACCAGTTTTGACTCACGACCAAAAATTCGAAATTCAATAAATTGAAAACGCTTTCTGTTTTATGGCATAACGAACTGCTCTTTCCAATTAGTCAAAAGTCACAGCCCAACTAAAGGTACATACAGAGAATCTTCTTCCTTTTCTGTGTCAGTCTTTCCTGTTTGTGTAGACACCTTCGTCATGTTTCCATATTTTTCAGCAATGTAAAATCTTCACGACAGGACACACAATGTATGTACAAGCCTTTTGGAAGTTAATAATGAACCTGGTTAGTACCTTTGATATCTGTACAACTTGTAATTGGCCAATTTCCACAAGTCTCTGAATTTGCTTTTCAAATTTTCCTTTATTTGAGTTAGTCCTATCTCCTCTCATCATCTCGCTGAATTTGAATTCCATCTCGTCCTCGATAAATTATTTTGACATGGGCCTTGCCAAACATTTTGACTTGACTTGGCTGAAAGAGGACAGCAGCGTTGGAATCAGATTGAATTAAGTTTTCTATTGTGTAAACAGATTCATTCATCCGTCTTAAATTTTGGCTTTTACAAAACGGGGAAGTGTCTGTCTGCCTCCACCTCCAGCTAAATCAAGTTTGGATGGAAGGATCTCTATCGCGCAATCTTATTAGGATGTGTAATTTATTTATTTGAGGGACTATGAGGATTTGCACGAGGTGATGTGATGTGTGCAAAGGGTGATGAATGAAATTTGGAGAGAGGAAAGTTGTCATGGGTGGAGGTGTTTCCCGTTCAGTGATGCATGTTTTCTTATCTAAAGCTAACGAAGCTCATTTTCATGTCTGACTTAATCTACAGAGTTGTGATGTTGGTAGGTAGCCAACAGAGCTACTGACTAATGGTAACTATTGCAGGGAAATTATCAGGGACAATCAAATTTCACGCCCAATCCCAATTA
The DNA here is from genome assembly GCA_034696445.1 of Isotomiella minor. Classification (NCBI taxonomy): domain Eukaryota; kingdom Metazoa; phylum Arthropoda; class Collembola; order Entomobryomorpha; family Isotomidae; genus Isotomiella; species Isotomiella minor. Next base: position 1,280 of record JAQIWU010002399.1, read on the forward strand.
GATACATACATGGACCACAACGGCACGATGCCACCACCAGAAGATGGATAAATTGTAAATTATCTATCAAATATCGCCATTTTAGAAGCTTATTATCACACCTACTTCTGCTACTAGATTTTAATTTTAACTTTAATGACAATTTCATCAGAAAAGCTGTTAACGGATTCCGTGTTTTCTTGCAGTTCAAATGAAACAAAAATTCATGCCACACGCATATAAAGCTAAATGGATGTTGTTTGCCCATAACCGTTTGCGGTTTGATCAATTTTTTCCATGTCAGTAAGCAGGGGAAGGTCTCCTCAGCAAAGATGTATAAATTAATGTATACCACGTGTAATTATGAAATGTTTTAAGGTGCACACTGCAAAAAAGAATACAAATTGACCACTTTTTTGGTATTAGCAGTCGTGTTAAAATAATTGGATGCATAGAAGAAGCAAGTCTACTACACGTATGTTTTCAACTCAACTTCATAAAAAAAAAAGCTGCCGATATGTAGATAGATATAATCAATAAACGAGGCATGAAAGCAGTGTTTCTAATGAGAAAAAATTCTTGCCAGCATGCCCAAACAGCTCCTCTCAATTCACAATTGCTCATTAAAGTACATTGAATTGAATACGTTTATCTAATAAACTGACAGCCAAAAGAAGGGAAGCAAGTCTGTCTGATCTGATAGTACAAACAAATAAGGCCATTTGCATATAATATTTCTACTGTTCTGTAGTTGGTGCCTGATAGATATTCATGAAAAAAACAGTAATGGAGCCCATTTGTTGATAAGGAAGGAGACGCGTTGGGATATTTTATTAAATTATAATGAGGAGAAATAACCAATTGACTTTTGAGAAAACAACAGTGAAAGTGAAAGCAATCATGGACATAGCATAGAAGCAGATTGACAGGCCGTTTCCAGTCCTTCCTTCATCAAGCATCATCATTTTCCATACGCATCCCATTTGTTTAATCGACACTGCAGTGTTTAAAGGAATGTAAAGAAAGAATCATGTAGCCAGGAGCTGTAACAACTTTGCTTTATTACTTATTTCGTTCCTTTGTTTATACAAAGAGAATTGGACTTCACTCACACAGTTCAAAGCACCAGTCATAAAATGAATTAATGATAAGACAGTAGTAGTACTACATTGTGTAGGTACAAATAAAAGAGTAAGTAGAGAAAGATGAAATCATTAGGGATGCGAATTTACCTCGGGCAAATCTCTCTTTTGTCCTCATCATCTTCAGCCCTGCTAGCCTACTCTTTTTCAATGTCTAAATGCACATGTGTGCATGCAACCAAGTGTAATGATGAGTTTAAGCAGCCAAGAGGTTTCTGCTGGAGGAGTAAATCATTCGGTTTTATGAACTGGTGAAGTTGGTGTTTATGTTCATTGTTCTTTCTTTCTCCATGGATGATGCAATTCAAATGGTGCACATGTTTACGTGTAAATGCAGATCATTTGTATTGTTTCGAGAAGAGGCTAGAGAGTGGTTTGGCTCTATAGCCCTTCCTTCATATCTCTGACCCACCAGCCATTAATAAATTACACGCCGTTCTCCCATAATTTTGCCCTCTGTCAACAGAAGCATTTCAACAAATTCACTAACAGACAGAGAGAAGATAAAGTGACTTCAGTTAAAGATATGCAAACAAATTCTTATCTGAGGAGAGGAGTCATTTTTCAATTTAATCGTCAGAACCTCCCCAATCATGTTGTTCTTTTTTGGCATTCGTTAAATATATCCACACCCACACCCACTTTTACTCGTAATTAAGCTAGTGAGTGTAAGTGGCTGAGTTCATTCAGATGAGAGGGGATTTCTTTTCACTCCCATCAAATAAATTCTTCCTCCTAATTTACGCATTTACTAACGACATAAAATAGATTTTAAATCCTTTTCTTCCTTCCTTGAATGAATCCACTCCTCTCTCTCAGCATTGTGAAATATGTTCGCATGCCAAATCTAATTTATGGGAGTGTCCATTTATTTATTTGAGAAATTCCTTTTCTTTTGCAATTAACAAAGAACGTGGGGATATTTACACTTCACGCCCATAATTAATTTTTCAAAATCAACAAAGGTCCTCACTTCCCATCAGCTCAAATTCCCATGGTATTTCTTAATTTGCTCGGGTTGAAATTAAAAATTCACAGGGGCATCCGTCACTTTAGCCACGGTTACGACAGTAATCATCAGACTACGTGACATGGTCTGTGTTGGAAACATGCTTTGGAATTTCTAATTATGAACCTGTAAGTATATAAGGCGCAGGGGCTAAAGTTGACCCTATGATGTCAAGAAGAAAAGTGATTGCGGACGTCAATGTATCTCCTCATTCCTCCATTCCTGTCATGAAAGCAATAATTAAACCACGACGACAAGGAGTCTTGTCGTCATCCATTGATGAAACCTCCCATTGTGAATTTAAGTCCTGGACTGATATTTACATATCGTCAGACCTCGCGATGCGCGATAATGAGAAATGTCTCTCCCCGATTGTACGACTTACCCCTCTATAAGAAAGACTCATGTAAGGCACAAGGAGAAAGTTTGTCTCTTCAGAACAACCGCTTCTGCTGCTGCTTTGCATACACATAATCATATTTGTCTTCCCAGTTGGGCCACCAACCAACAACTAGTGCCCTATAACTTTTCCTGTAAAAAAATATCTAGTCAGAGCCCCGCAGCTTTGTCTCCAGAACTTATCCAGCTTAAAATATTCTATGTCAAATGTAGGTTACGCCATGTAATCGAAGATAGTGGTGGTGGTGTGGTCGTGGTTGCGTAGCATAACAAGTAAAGTATGCTGTATTTTACTGGATCCCTCATTTCCCTCAAGTGCAATAAACCTTATGCTAAGCATCGTCCCAGTAAAACAACAGAAATATATTAAAGCCAAAAGGCCTGCCTGACTGACTGACTAGGCCAGGGAGAGGAGAAAACTTGACACACGACTAAACTCTCGCTGAACAATAAACAAATCTAACCCCGATTCTCTTTATGTGTGTAGCTTTTCAACCCTTTCATTTGAATTTCATAGTAGGAGAAACAAATAAAAGGAATGGAGAAATGAGCTCTTATAGCCCCACTCCGTTTACCCTTATCTTCGTTATCTTCCAATTAGATCAATGCCACAGGGTCAGAGAGCTGAGACATTCATTTCAATAAACAAAAGAGCTTAACTGAAATGAGCATACTTAATAAGAACGTAGGCTTAAATGTTAACACGACAGTTAATTACGTCGGATTAGAGGAAGAGAAACTACCCTTCGACACAACAAAATCCAATACCTATCTAAAACCTCTGACATTCCTTGTACACAAAAAATCAGTGCCTAAATACTTTCACTTTGTTTTATAGCCAAAGAACGACGCAGACAGGACTCACTAATAAAATCCCCCCTGATCAAATTTGCCTGTGGAAAAGAAAGCAAAAAAAAGAACAAAACTCGTAATTTCTTATATATTTAATTTATCTCCAGATTTCTTTCATTCCTTTGTAGTGAAATTGGTCGGTTTGGGTGGGCAAATAATATATGTTTTCACAAAAGAAAGCATGGTTTCCATCTTCTTCTTCTTCAATCCTAACTCAAGATAGAAAAGAAAAGAGTCGCTGATGAGATTTCTTAAGAGGGAGGAGGTATTAGCTTTAGCCTTCCCTTCCCGATTCTTTGTTGGCAGGCGGGCAGGAGAAATCACAAAAAGAAACAAATTTCAATGAAGCCACATCTTGTATGCTGTATAAAAGTCTTTACTTTCAACTTCCAAATAAATCTAGGTATGCTATGCAGGGATGGATGCGCCTCTCTTGTTTCTTCTCCCCCAATTCTTTCCTTGTGTATATAATGTATTTAGGATCTTATAAGTTATCGAATTGAATTGGAATTTCAAGTGGAGTGCATACGGCATGCAGAGCTTCTTGATTTCATAAGCAACTATACACAACCAACCAAAAAGATGTCGAGAGAAAGCTGATACCAAAAGATGTGTGTCTCAAATCCTAAATTCGACGTCCATCCATCTCTGAGTCAGTCAGGTCCAACTAACTTTCTATGCTACCTCAACTCATCCTTACTGCTTTCCCTCTTTCATTCGCAGATCCAATCTAGTCTTAGGTAAATACAAACAGAACGATGTTCCCAAGATAAAAGCTTTCTCTCTCTCTCTCCATCTTCTCAACCTCCTCCTCCTCCTTTTCTAACATCTCTCCTCGATCAGTTCGCAATATCCGAAATCCATTAAGTTTCCTATGAATTTCCACTTGAGTCTCTAAATCGAGGAAACTAACACTGCTGCATGCTACTGTCCCTATTTGCCTTACCACTTCAACCTTAGTGGATGGGGATGGACGGAGTGATGGTGGTAAGTAGATGGAAATAGGTGCAATTACAATCCTACTTTCCCAGCATCCATGCCAAGGCTACATTATAGTGTCTTACGAGGGTGAAAGCACGCGAACAAAGGGACGTGATGAGTCGAATAAAGGTATTGTTCCTTCCTCCTTTGATGGTTATGTTTCACTCATCCAGCCTTTCCAACCACTTATTATATGTGTAGCCCTATAGTTTATTAGCTTCATCCACAAAGAAGGGAAATGAAAACATTAGACAAGTGCAAACAGAATGTAAGGGAAATGTCATCTTGAAGGAAAATTATTAGAACAATAGAGAGGATAAACAAACTTTGGCGCTTTACCGTTGTGAAAGTTCATGTATGAAAGTCGGATAGGCGTTTCCAGAAGCGTTTAAATAACGACTAAAAATTTAGGTTCCATAAGACCCCTTTTGCTTTCTCCATGCATATGGAATATATGTAAGTCATCTTTTCCGTTGCTCCCTAATTTAATAAATGGAATTAAGTGATGGAGAGATAGAAATAGAGGATTCCGTTTTAAAGGCAGGGAGACGCTAATTGAATTTGTTGCTATGGAATCACTGTATAGTCATCCATCCATTCCCCTCTGCAGAGTTTCAGTTTGCTGTGAGAAATCATTTGGCGATGTGCTCTTCTACACCACCTAATCAGATTATTATTATCTTCTCGATGAAGGCTGTTACAGATGAGGCATGGCATGTCATCCTCCATGCCAAAGAAAGGAGGATTGCTCTCGTAATATTTCTTCGTTTTGAGTTGCTTACGTCATTTGACAGAGTGCATGAATGAATTGACTTGGAGCAGAATGAAGATAAGAGAAATTAATTAAATTGACTTACATAGCACCAATGTAGAGGACTCCCCGCTTCGCATCTTGATAAAACGTTCTATAGTATCTCTTTCCACATGAGAACTCACGTATGTGATCTGCAATTAGATAAAACAGAAATCAATTAGTATATTTGCGATTTTCATAGCTTTTAAATATCAGAGACTGTGACCACTTTGAATAATAACAATACCAAAAAAGGAAGGAAAGATAAAGAAAGCAAAAGGCAATAAATTGAATTGAATTAAAAAGCCACAAGCCACAGAGCATCGTCGTTTCTTTTGTTCCACATCGTAAATAAATTTAAAGCACGCCACAGGGGACAAAACTCAATGGGATGAGTTGTGTGTGACTGTGACTAGGTATGCTCTTATCATAATGGAATAATTTACATAAAGACTTAAAACAAAGGGCTGTTTATCATATTTTGTTGGTATTTATAATATTATCTCGCTTTGGTTCACCTCACCCACGAGGAGTCTTATTTTACGACCGCATAGTCTTTTAGAAAGAAGAAACAATTGAATTTCATGTTGTTCAGGGGTAGGATTCGTAAATAACAATAACCATTTAAACAGTACTATCTACTTGCGATTGTTTAGTTCAAACAAATAGTTGTAAAATCCTACTGGTTAGTTACTTTTTACATGAGTTTCTTTCTATTGTAAATTAGATTGTTTATTGAGATGGCGACCCATAAGAAAACTGCTGAACTGACCACACATGATCATCAATTTATTACCATTACTACGTCTTACGAATAAGTTTCTTGCTGAGAATGTAAACTTCGGCACAGAAAATTGCGCCTTTCAATTTTTCATTTTGCATCGGCCTCTAAACCAAGTGAAAGCTGACCCAATCCTTTTCCGACAAGAAAAGAGAATCCGGAAGAAAGCCTTGTTAAAAAGAGGGACGATCGAAGAAAGGAAGTGTAAAAAGAAAGAGTGATGTTCGGGGTAACTGTGGGGGTCAAAAAGCGCATCCATCAACTTCTCATTCATTCAGTCAAGGAGGCATAGTGTTGAGTTGACTGCTGTAGCAAAAGCCAATCCAACTTCCATTTCTCTTCCACTGTCCTTCTGCCAGACACACAGACACACACAAAAGAAAAGAAATACTTTTTGTGTTGCAAACGAGGCTACATTTCTTATACATAAAAAATTGAATAAAACTGCAGTGGAGCCATAATTTTAGCAATTTTCTCACTTTGTAACAATAAACTAGACTTTTGTCCAGTTCCTCGAGTTGAGCCGACGACCCTATTCATCGGGAGTGGCATGGTGTATGGGAGGAAAGGAATTTGGTGGCAGATAAAGAAGAAAAATGATGATCAACGCACCAACAATAAGTTTATATCAGGAGAAAGGAAAGTTGGTTTCATTTAGTAACTTAAGAAGTTCATGTCGTCGTAGCGTGTAATAATACAAAATGTGAGTGAACACACTTCACTTCAGTCGTCAGTCAAGATGAAGAAAAGTCTCACATTTTGCGCAATTAGCCTAAGAGAAAGATCAGAATCCTTTCACTCGCACTTTTTACTGTCTCTTCTTGTCGCTGTCTCAAGTTTCGCTAGATTAGCTAATGCACCCATCCATCCATTCACCACCAGATTATAACAATACTCTCAGCTCTCTTAACGTAATTCTGTTAAATTCCTTGTCACGGAGACACATAGATAGACTCCTTCTTGTCATTCTCTTTTCTCTCTTTCTGTCTTTTGACCCAGTTGGAGTTGGAGCTTGCCACTAGTGTGTATTAAAAGGCGTGGAAATTGAGGAATTTAAGACGACCGGAAATGTAATGATTAATGAGAACACGACAGCATTATAACATGCTTAATTTGTCATCCGTCATTCAATCTGTGCTTCTATTGCAAAGTGATCATGGTTGAACTCCTTTCCTTCAAGAAGAAAAGCATGGTTCCAAGACAGGAAAAGAGGAACAAATTCCGGCATGTGCAACATTTTAAAACAAGATAAGCATTTCCCTGTAAGCAAAAATTTGTATGGCAAAAGTCTTGGTGAAAGTAACATTTTTTGCTGGAGAAAGTCAAAGAGCCAAAGATCTTTTGTTACTTCCTGGACAGATTTAATAAGTTAAGGCCTTCTGTGATAAATAACCATGCTCTCTCTCTATCTAAACAAGGGATAGAGGACCAGAAGCAAATTCCACATCACATCCGCACGACAACTTCTAAAAACTCTGTTCCCTTCATTCTGCCCTCAGTGCTCGTTTATGCACTCTTTCTTGAGCAGTTTCTTTCTACATGCAATCCATCCACTTCATAAAAAGTGGAGCAAAATTCCGATGCTCTTGTTTAATTAACTTGACGAGGCCTAGCATTGTTTCTCCTGAGAAAGAAAGAAAGTCAACCACTACCACACATGGAGAAAAAAAAGAAAGTAAAGGAGGAGAAAGTGAAGTGAATGAGACTTGACTTTTTTCCCTTCCTTTCAGTTGCCTCTTTCATTTTATAGGTTACTTCATCAAATCCGTGGCAGGTTCCAATTCTAAAAACCTACATCACAACTCCCAACTCACTCAACAATCAAAATCATTCAAGCAAGTAATATAGCTTCGTCGTGTCATTCCACTTTTCCCTAGGCGGTAAAGACGGGCCTATACACACATACATTTACTTTACTTGGCAACCATTAAAATTAAGTTTTACTTTGGTATAGAATTATTATTTGTATATGATTTCAGGTGAAAGTACTACACTCACTCCCTCAGAAGTTATGCTTAGTCATAAAGTTGAACTGCTCATTCTGGCTTCCATATAATACACGCACAATGTGCATAGAAATAGTTTATATATTCATTTCCCTCACCAAGTTTTGTAACCGGCAGGAATTGGTGTGTGGTTTATCAAAAGTTAAATTGGACACGCATTATGTCCATGTCTTGCGATAAGGTAGGAATTGTGACCACTCATTTTGTTTCCCTTTATAATCACTATAAATTAACTGGCCCATTCCTCCACTTCCATCATCGGAAATCCCCTTTGCCTTGCCTACTGCTGCTAGTGTTTGTTTGTTGTGACTTAGTTTTTCTTTCTCTCTGAGAGAGAGAAAGCACAATCGTACCAGTTATTGCGTTGCGAAACTTTCACTTTGATGGTGTTACTCTGCTCGTTGCTTTTATTTGTTTCCTATATATACGTACCGTGCAAATTTAAGGGGTTGTTTATTACAGTTTGTATGACTGTCATGTTGTCCGTAATATGCTTGTGAATGACTTTTCCTGAAATTCCACTTCCATGCTTTATTGCATTAACTTTTCCGCCTCTCCCGTTTCTGGGTTAAATTATTGACCATTCTTCCTACTCCTTGTTACTACTACTGCTACTATTGTATTTATTATTGACTGAATTTCTAGTTTTATCCATACTCCTCTAACGAACTTTGTCAATTATTCCATCATAAAGGGGAAAATTAGAACTGGACGGAGTGAAAGGGGAAAGCAGAGGTTTGTCGAGATGAGAAGATTTCAACTGGGGAAATGGGAAATGACAAATGCAAAAAGGATTTCAAAGGTTTCCTTTTATTTGTTCTCCTGCTGCATCGCTACAAGTTGGAGATTAATCGTAAATACTTTGTTAAATTATTATGAACCGATATAGGATCAAAGGACGTGATTTTGATTTACTTTACATAAATGCCCAGGCTCCCTTTCCCCGTCTCCTTATTACAAGACCTTTTGAATGTGTAACATTTAATTTCAGAACTCAATTCAGCATGTCATTCCTTCTCTTGAGTGTTAAAATAAATAAGAAGAAAGATAAGATCATACTGAGTAAGCAATTACATGTATATTTAACTACTTTCTCTCAATGCGGAACTGTTCCATAAGTTACATCATATTTATTCATATTCGTGACCATTAGAAAAAGATACACCCTTCCTTCAAATAATCACATCATCCACTTGATGCTTTTTCAAGAATCATTCGTCATCCCATCCCATTCCCGTCACTCTCTGCATTTTTTGTATGCGCTAGCCAAACTTCAACTTCAAAGCAATTATTCTTAAAATATGTCTAGTGTCTGCTCCCTGCTACATTCCCATTTATATCATTCCCTCTTCCCCTTGGACTTGGACTATCATCCTTTCAAACGATAATACCTCATTACGAGAATAGATGAGAAAATTACTCGGGTAACTCCAAATCAGAGATCAGAAAAGAGTAACAAAAATCAGATATGGTGAGAGAAATTACACGCTGAATGATAATGTGATTGGCAGGGTTGAATGAGTATGAGTGCCCCTCTGGAGCATAAACTGCATCTCACATTCACATTCGGAATAAATCCCAGGCCTATGCACCAAACCGGGACTAACTAACGAGACCAACTGTCATGGTTTCTTTCGAATCCAATTCAACGGATCATCCAATCAAATCAATAATACACATTTTTACAGCATAGCAATAACCGCACGCTAATAAATCGATTCAACACGAGTCTCGTGAATGAATATGAATGTAAATCTCGTATGAGCAAAATATATCACAATCCAATTTTCGTCGCGTGTCATCTCATCACCATCGTTTGTCCCACACTCTCTGCCGACGACAACCCCGAAGGCATTTGTATAAATTTAAAAGAATTGACAACCACAGTGAAAAGTTTGTGGTTTTCCTGAAAAACAATTTTGTTCCGTCAATGTTTTAGAAGAGCATAGAACATAAAGTGCAATTACATAATGACGTATAATGTCATGCCATGACGTCAAATATTGTGTAGTCGATAAAGTACCTAAATTAAAAAACCCCAGCGGATTCATGAAGCCTCCTCCTGACCGGTTACAAATTATTATTTGAAGCGATTGCATTGCATATAAAAATCGACGGTCTCCCAGGATGTGGAAATGAGAAAGCATAGATCAGGAATGAGTCTTTGTCTCAAAGGGGTGAATGTAAGATTCGCCCAGCACGATATTTACGGCAACCCAGGGTGAATGATACAGGTGATCTTGGTAGGGGATCGGAACACTTTGCATCAAACATTTTCTCTCCTCCCTCCCTCTCTCTCTCTCGCTGGAAGGAAAGGAAAGTTGACGGTCGATAAAATAAACATGCTACAAAGTTGAAATGTGTTAAATCTAACATGACTTTAAGCAAAACGGTATGATGTCCAGGCAACACACATGGACACGATGATGGTTTATTCAACCTTGTAGCAATAACAATGCCTGGGTCGATGGAAACGAAACATTGCATCATAGAAATGTATAAAGTTAAAATGATTCCACCTCAATTCTTTCCCCATTGTTTTTAAACTCAAATGACGTTAGGTTTTCAATATGTTGTTTTAAGATGTGGACGTGGACGTGGTGTGGTCGTATAGGAAGGAGAATAACGGTAACTTTAAATGATGTCTTTTTAATCCAGAGACACAGACATCGTACATTTACCACATTTCTATGTATGATTTTCCACGAAAACCTACATGCGACATGAGCTGAGCTGAGGTTGAGTGCCACTTCTGGTTGGTTAATGATTAATAAATTTCAAAATAACTTTAGAAAGTCACTGCTTCATGCGACACATAAATCATGTCTCTCTCTCTCTCTGGTGTGTGGTTCTTCTATCCTCCTTCACCAACTGGCGTTTTATACCAGTTTTAGACCTGTCTTCTTTATGGTTTTCAAAGAGTCTCTCTTCTCAAGGATATGAAATTATGACGACATAATATTTTCGATAATAAATACCGTTCATAAATGACTATAAAAATAAAGTCAACACTGCCCGAAAAAATTTAAGAGCAAGGCATAGGTTGACCATACCATAACCAAGAAAAATATGTTGAGTGGACCACCTGACAAAATCCCACCCACCCTC
>JAQIWU010002400.1:0-12326 GCA_034696445.1 Isotomiella minor
TGAGTCTTTCTTTCTCTCTTAACCTGCTTTAGGACCCTTTCCCGGTGGTGGTACGACAACAGCGAGTGGTGGTAAGGGTCACATGTTAATGACACTTGATAAGAACTTGACGAGTATTAACTTTTGTTTGTAGAAGATGTTCTGTAGGAAGGGGATCCTTGTGCTTAATGCTGCCGCTACCCCGTCTTCGGCGGCAGTATGGCATCAGCAGCCGCAACGGGGTATGGCCACCCTGAAGGCCATTTCCTTGCGACTCAAGTCTGTGAAGAATATTCAGAAGATTACGCAGTCCATGAAGATGGTGTCAGCAGCCAAGTACGCGAGGGCAGAAAGGGAGTTGAAGGGGGCAAGGCCGATTGGTGAAGGGACTCAGGCGTTTTATGAAAAAGCCGAAGTTGCCCCACCGGCAGATGCTAAGAATACCCTTATCGTGGCCATCAGCTCTGACCGAGGGCTTTGTGGAGCGATCCATTCATCCGTGTGTAAAATGATTAGGGTAAGGGTGCTCCAGTTGAGGAGGATTGTCGACTGTGTGACTAATTTGGTTTTTTAATTTCCTACTTGTCAGAATCAACTGCAAAATTCATCGGACAATGTAAGGATCATCAGTGTTGGAGACAAGGCCCGAGGTATCCTTCAACGTCTTTTTAGCAACAACATTATGTTCGCATGTAAGGAGTTGGGACGGAAGCCACCTCAGTTTGAGGTATAACAGCAGTACTTTTTACCTTTTAATTTAGGATGATTGTCTATAATCTCATTCTTCATGTAGGATGCTGCTAAAATCGCAGCCGCTATATTGGACTCTGGATTCCAATACGACGCAGGCAAAATAATCTACAATAAATTCAAGTCCGTTGTCTCCTACACTACGACGGAACTGCCCATTTTCAGTCTTGCTACAGTGAATGCTGCACCAAAACTCACTGTCTACGATTCATTGGATGCGGATGTCATTCAAAACTATTTGGAATTTTCCTTGACAGCGCAGTTATATTTTACCATGAAGGAAAACGCATGCTCCGAACAGAGCTCGAGGATGACGGCCATGGATAACGCCAGCAAGAATGCAGGGGAGATGATTGACAAGTTGTCTCTCACCTTCAACAGAACACGACAAGCCGTCATTACTCGAGAGTTGATTGAAATCATTTCTGGTGCATCCGCGTTGTAATTACTTTACGTTGCTGTGGGTGGTGACTAAGTTATCGTGTTTATTCAAAATGTAGAGTTCAATGATAATAAAGATTCGAGACCCCGTTTACTGTAGTCACATAAACAATGAGAAACAATTCATTCATTTTAACATGTCAGTTCCTCCATGTTGTGGTAAAACATAAATTAGGTTAATTATCTCAATCGGCTCACTCATATGTAAAACAACCGGAATTACAAGGTCCTTGGACGTAAGGCAATAAATCATTATTATTATTATTGTGGAAACCATGCTATTTAGTAAAAAAGAGTCCCTTACATTTTAAATACGAGTTTTATTAAGCTTTATTACAAATGACTTAACAACAATACTTAAGAGTAGGAATAATAATAATACAACAGAGCTACAAAACGGTTCCTTTGGGAATTTCATCTAGAAAGCAAGCAATTATTCAGTTTGCCCCAATTTTAGTGACAATTCATTAACACTTTTTTCCTTATCCTAGTAAGATCCATGAAAACATAAAGTAAATGGCTTTCTGCTCCTTCGCCTGGCACCAATGTATAAAAATAAACTGCATTTTGACTCCCTTTGACCCTAAAATTCTAGCTTTAAATACCCCAACACATTGTGCTTAACCTAATGCTGTTGAAACGAAAGAAGAGGACGATTAAAGGGATGGTAGTTCACCGTTTACATGACAACTGATCTAATGTACACTAGGACTAGGTGAGGAATTTAAAGTCTTACTTACAGAGGATAAAGCATCAAAGGATAAAGCTAAAAATCAATAAAAACAATTACATGGGTCCCTCCCCGTCAGTCGCCATAACTCAACACAAAAGCAATTATTCTATCCTTAAAACCATTCTGAACTTGAGTTACAAATCGACTTCTACACTTTACGTGTCGTACAAATAAAATAAAATAAAGAATACTTGTGGCTTCCAGGGAAATTACTTATTCTAGAATGTCATCATCAGTCTCCTTTACATATAATATCTGTACAAAAAAAACAATCCTTAGGACCCACAATACAAACTAATCTAGTCTAATGAGATGAGGCCTGGAAAATGTATAAAATGTATATCCACATCGTCACTCTAAACTTCAGAATCCTTTGCTTGTCCGTTACCATTTCTGTTCCCATTTATCTTCAATCCCCTGAAAGTTAGGAACCAAAGATATGTTAGAAATTAGACTCCTTGTCCACATCAATCTACTGGAAGTGTCACTTCGCCCCGAAACGGAACAAAGACTTACTCGGGAGCGACTATATGACTATGCTGTCGGTATCCATTGGTCTCATCAGCCAAAGGTTGCTTCTCACTGTTCACACAAATACGAGAGTGTTATTTCATAACAATCGATGTGTAATTATCAACTATTACGAGTATACTTACTGGACATTTGCAGCATCATTGTTCCCAGTTTTGACTAAGGATTCACGAGACTTTTTCCTACGGCAGAGTCTGCTAGAGATTGCCCAGACAATACCTGCGTATGCAAAAAAAATATTATTGTAGAATTCAATAATTGTTCCTGCTTCAGTATTTATTTGCTTTTACCCATTTGATTAATTTTGCAGCAAATTAGGTCGACCAGGAGGAGGACGAAGAGGAGAATGACGGCAATGATGACAATTAGCATGGGCAGCGATTGAAAACTTTCTCCTCGAATAAGATCATAGGACGAAGGATCTAGAAATATGGAAAGCTATTTAATTCCTGACTTGCAAATAATTTTTTATCAGCGTCACGGTTCTTTCTAAACGTAGAAAAGCTAATGGACTTTTGGGGATTAATAAAGATTGATTGATTGATAGACTGAGAGGAAAGTGAGACTTACTATGGTAGGCTCAGATTCAGTTCACAAAACTCAGCAGCAACGGCAGAGCAATTATTGTATTATGTATAGAAAAGAGTCGTTTTACAAATTCACAGGACAAAAACAGAGAAATGAAAATATTTTGTCAGATAAATCAAACAATACTTTTTTACAGTATTAATAAACTATAGTTTACAAGAAAGAAAGCTTCTCAAAAAGTATAGGAGAGCACACAATTGTAGCACAGGAAAGAAGCGTCACGCTCTTGTGACCAGATCACATTTTACGATAGTGGACAATAATAATGAGCAGTTTGCTTAAATTTGTTAGCGTAATTAAGGTTTTCAGATTCCCCACTTTATTTTACATTTCTCTTTTTGCTGGAATAAAATACTTTTATAATCATACAGTCGTACACGTTAAACTAATTCGTGTACCCCATGTCTTGTCTTCTTTTGCTGGTGGTAATGGTAAATACACAATGACTGACTTAATAACTGGTATTTGATTTTGTTTTTTTGTTGGTATCAATTTCTACGAGCAATTAAGTACGTTTAAGTATTGTCTGAAGGACCCGGGCTGGAGCAACCAGGTTTTACATTATAACTTCAATTGTCTTATGTATTCATCCCGGACTCACTAGATATGCTTTCCTTTATTGTCCGGCAAACCTATGATGGATTAAGGTCTTTGGTAGAACTAATTTATACCTATATGACTTTGTTTTAGGTGGTTTCTTTGGTTGACGATGAGAATTGTAAGCAGTTACAAGGCATCTCTACTTTCAGACTTACTTCTTAAGTGCCCCAGTATGCTCCAACACCTCAACAGTTTGTTGTCTACACACGATCGTAGATTTTATTGCTGTTGCAGAGCAATTTTGTCTCAATTTGTTTTGAATATTATTCCACTGTCATCATTTACCTTTTGGTCACGCATTTCGCTTCCAATAGTGTAGAAGCCAAACTGTACTAACTTGGCATAACTAACGCGTACGCAATTATAGTCAACAAATAAATATAGGAGATAAGTGCTAAACTATGACGAAGATAACTTAAAAGCTCTGTGACTTGAAATGTAAAATAGACTGCTACCTATTTTGAATAACGTAACCGGGCAATGTAAAGTAACAATTCAATGTCTTGGTACAAAAAAATGAACAAAAGCCAAAAGGATAGAACCCATGGATGTCCTGCAATTTAAACTAAAACGGAGACGTGAGACAGAGAGCTTGTGCAAGCTCTGGTGTATATACCGAAATAATCCAAACTTGGATAAATCACAAAATCAAGAGATTCGCGTAATTAATTGTCATGGCGAAGTTTCCAAGAACACTAGAACTAAAACTAGATAAGATACGCCTAATAGTTAGATCACCACAATAGAGTTATTGTCCTCAAGAAAAGAAGAGAGACGAGGGTCAAAACTTGTCTGCGACTTTCCACTCCCACAGTTTTCAGCGCTGCCGAGGATGACATGGCTGACCCTGTTGGGACTCCTGTATAACAACAACAACACATTCGCAAAAATTGGTTTTTGAGGGAGGTGTTCAACCAAGTCTAGGTGGATGAATGGTGGTTGTGAGGGGGTGTATTTGGCAACATCGTCAACAGGCAAAGGGCAACAATAAGAGTTTCATTGTTAGATTTAAATATCTCGTACATACAACAACTATTCAAACCATCATCGTTTTATGCTGTCTTTCGCACTCATTCATACATTATATTATGCTGGTCAAAAGGTTATCAAGCCGTAGCAGTTTTGGTTTGCAAAAGCATGAAGCAATTGAACGTTTGTGCATGAAGCCAACGCAGGAAACCCGTGTCTCACTTAGTAATTTCACTGCGCAATCAGTTTACATGTCAGAGAGGTGAGAGGAAAGTGCAGTTTTGTTGAGAGGTGTGAAATTGTGTAGGGAATTACTGACCTCCAGGAATGGGAGCCGTCCTGACCACAATTTGAGATGGCTGACTTTTTCCAATGGCGTTTCTAGCTCGAATCTCAACCTTGTAATACGTCCCTGGAACTAAGTTACGAAGAAGATGACGAGGCTCTCCCAAAGGTTTCTCCTCCTCCAATTTTTGTCCTATGGGTTCCCAGTTGTCCGTAGGTTGTGCTCCGTGGTAGAGGGTATAATTTCTTACCTATGTTTTGTTGGATACATGAAAAGAAAACATCCAAAGAATAATTGTCAGGTCTTACTGGAACATAGCTAATCTCAAATGCTTCTATCCGTTCCCCATTGTCCTGTGGGACCATCCATCTTAATTCAAATCGGTCGGGGTATGGGGTGCTGGCTACTCCGTTGTAAGATTCGGATATTATAATTGGTGGTTCCGGTGCTGACCGCCTTGGCATTGTTTCCGGTCTCTCATGCGCCCAGTGCCCAACTCCCACCAAATTCTCAGCTGCAAAGCGGAAGTAGTACGTGCGAAGGGGTTCCAGGTTCTCAATTATGTACATGGGTTGTTCTACAGGGAAAAGATTGATTGATGTAAAACATACATAGAAGCAGAAGCAAGGCCACATATACTACTAACCAATTGGCCAGGATTTTAATTGATAGTGATCCCAGCTAGCCCGATCTTCCTTATACTGAGCCACGAATGACGTAATCGGCAATCCACCATCATCCATAGGACCCACGATTCGGAAGGAGATACTCGTTGCTGTTTTTTCCACCACGATAACCTGCAAGATCGACCCTGGTTTCCGAGCTTCCCTTAACTGAACCCGATGCTCCGCCGTTCCGAGTTTATTCGTGGCCACGCACTAACATATAAAGAATTGTATAGTAAATGCATTCATTGCTTAGTTCTTTTTGGTACCTTGTAAAATCTATACATCCTAATGTCGATGGGTCGAATCTAAAGAGTTAAAGGAAGATTAGTGACCACCCTATGGACATTGCCTATAAGTGTAAAGGACCTCTAGCGTGCTGTTGGATTGGAATCCTATTTGCCTCATGTTTGGAGTATGTGGATCCACTGGCAATTCAAGGGTGTCGACGATGAACCACGTGATTGTTGCGTTTGGAATTCCTTCAGCCAGACAAGTTAAGTTGACAGGTTGTCCATCCCAAGACCATTGCTCTTTCATTGGAGTGTTTGCAAATGTTGGGGGATATTCAACGGTTAAATGACCCGTGAGTTCAGCTACAAAGTGGGAACATGACAAAATTATAATTATTACAATCCAAAATCCCAGTTTTTGAAGACATACTTCGTGTCCTTCTGTTGAATGCAATGCATTTGTAAAGGCCATCATCAGTCCTCAGTAAATCTGCAATTTTGATTTGAGCTTCGGTGAATCGTCCGTCTTTCCTTTGATCCGTGAAAATTCGCGTGTCTTGCTGACTTCCTTGAACACTAAAGGGATCTCGCATTGAGTCCTTGTGGAATGCAATGTCCGGAGCTGGATCTCCAGACGCTCTGCAAGACAGCATTGCATTTCCTCCCACTTGTGACCTACAAGAAAATTCATTGTCACTTCTTCATCCTCATGTTTCTTTTGTCCCTTCAACTTACGTGACATTTCTCAATTCCTCCACTACAGGCTTTGTGACAACAAATAGTCGGGATGTGGCCACATCATATCCAGCAGTGTTACGAGCAGTGCATGTGTATGCCCCTGTGTCTTCAGGCTTCAAACCATCGATTTGCAAAGTCCCAGTGTATCTAAAAAAGGTTCGGATTGAGTTTCACAGTACCCCAAGAGTGTAAAAGAAATGTAGACGGAGGAATTACTTGTCAACGGTATGCCTCTCCAGCACTGATAAGTCTTGATGGCGATGGTTAACCCATTCATACTCTGGTGCAGGTTTCCCTGATGCTCGACATTGGAAAAATACATTTTCAATCTCCACGCCTTCCACTTCTACGTGTTCAGAGATGATCACTGGCTTCTCTTGAACCTTTTAGCAGGGCAATGACAATTTATACATTTTGTTCTGTGGAATTGATTGCGACTTTTACCTCTAGTTTGATATGCCTTTCTTCAACAGTCCCCAATTGAACTACACGTACCCTGCAAGTGTAAACCCCTTCGTCAGACTCTTGAACTCCTCGAATTACGACTCCGTCTTTGTCCACAACAATGTGCTCTGAAAAATGTTGAAGAGAAGCTTTACAAATACTTGTGACCCATGCGTTTCCTGCGCGACATGTCGTCATGCATTCTCATTGACCTGTGTCTTGAAGAACAGCATGATCCTTTTTCCAGTCTACTTGAGGAACTGGGTTCGCCTTGACTCGACACTTGACCTTATAATCAGTTCCTTTAACAGCAAACTGATACTCCGGGGCATCCTCGAAGGTGATAGGAACTGCAATAATGAATTCAAAGCAGGCATTATTATTAACAACGGGAAGATTAAGGTGTTCCATTCATAACCAGACATAAAATTGTACAGCTTCGTACAGAAAAATTATCTCTTTTGTTAAATAGAAATGTTCACTCAGCAGGAAACCTAGCCATTGCTTTCTGATGCCAGTAATACTTAATTTGATGTTTCCATTCGAAGAAAGTTTTAAAAGGAAAATGAGAAAACAGTGAGCTCCTGGCAAAAACTTTTACACCTATCCATTGTTTTTAAATTATTATAATGTTATGTAAATGAAGTTCAGGTCGTGAGCATGTAATCATCATCCTGGAAGACACTCAGCGTTCCCAAAAGGATCTCCTTATTGCTTGGAAAGTGCTTATTTGTTGAAATTCAAATTAGAGAAAACGTGATTCCAATTCTAATTCAAGATGCGAGGAAGAACACACATTTTTAAAAGATAGCAACAAAGTACATGCTACTGCAACAAGTTTATCGTGCTCCTGGAACAACCTGTCTTAAAATGCCTTCGTCGTTTTTTTTGGAAAGGTTCTCAACCAAGATGAAAGAGCTTGTTACCACTGCAATTATGTTCCATTATGAAAAATGGGAGAATTCTACAGCCACTTGTCAAACGTGTGACATAATTCTCAACTAATTAGACGTTAGCATATATCATCATTCTTAAAGCATGGTTCGTTAATTGCTAGCATACGCTTGACTTTCATATTTTGTTTTAAAATTCTGGAATGTGGTGGGGGGAAGGAACTACTCATCCTTATAATTACTCGATCATACAATGCATAAATTCCAAGCCATTACTATTCATCTGAAGGGTTTCAAAAAATTCAACTCTTGTTAGTTTTCACTTTGAACTATGGCATCTTCTTCAAACGATACTTATGATTACCATAATGAAACTTACCGTATGCTCTCAAAGTAAAATTAGCCGAGAGTTGGTGACTCAGGGCGTATGTCGCCGTACATCTGTACGTTCCCAGGTCTTCTTCTTGAACGGAACTGAAGAGGAGGGTGAGTGTTCCCGGTTGGTCTTTCATTATCTCGACCCTAGATTCATCAATTTGCGTGTAATTTATTTTTTAAATTCCCAAATTCAAATCACACTTCTACACCGATGACCTAAGGTCAGTGATTTCATCCATTTCAATCATTCCCGTGAAGTATGGGGCATGATTTTTCATTCATTCTTCATCACTTTTACACCCACAGAAAACAAAAATTAGTTTTTAAAGAAAATAGTGTAGTGTGCAAGGTTTGATTTTGTTCATAGCATTATATCGTAGTTTTTTCGGGTGCGTCACGAAGGGATTGCCTAAAAGGGGGCACGCAGAGACAACTCAACGCAGAGATTGCCTAAAATTTTAGGACGTGCCTTGGAATTTTAGTCTGCTCCTGCATTACTTTTTAAATGACGAAATCATTTTTTCAAATCTCTAAAAACTGAATGTTTGCTACCAGTGCTATTTTAATGTGGCCTAATGATTTGCATCTTTCATTATGCTGAAAGAGTTATTACTATTGCTGGAAACTATAAGTGTCTGCTGGAAGGTCTGGATTCGTCATCATAATTTTTCATAGAAAATAATGACATTGTTAATGCCACCCTATTAATGCACAACAGCAGAAACAGTCTTTATTTGACGTAGCATAAGAATGTACTCGTAAATGTCAGGGGGAATGTTATCGGTTTCTATGTAAACGACTATTACTTTCTGGGAAAACTCTAACAAATTTGTTAGTTTGGAATGATGTGAAGCAGTGTAAAAGAGCACACCATGCAGATTAATAAGTTGAAACTTGTGAAAAACAATTCATTCATCCACACAACCGAACCAATCGTTTTGGTTTTGACAAAAGAAGTTAATTCATTACCTTTCATATCCTTCGCTTGGATGTGGAATAATAATTCATCCATCAATCCAACCCCATCATTACATTACACAATTGAAGAAAGTAGGAATAAATAAAGAAAAGTTTTGTCAGTTTAGCAGTGAAATTGACAGTTGTAGAATCATAGATAAGTGTGTGCCATAGCAGAAGAGATTGCATAGCAGAGAGGAGAAAGACAGTGACTGAACGAGAGAAAGTGGAGGGAGATTGCCTACTCGTATAGCAAATAGTATATGCAGACCCCTAAAGCTTTTCTTATTGTTTACTTTCATGAATGAATTAATTAATTTATAATTCTGTTTTGTGAATAATTACACTCACTCTAGACGGGTCTAATATAATGAGAACCTTGGTGAAAGCAAATCACAAACCCTTTATTTAAAATTTGACAGTAATCATGCCACAAAATTACATTTGTTACGTTCAATAAGAATCAGCTTCGAGAGAGGAAATTGAATGACCAAGCGGAAACGACTCTGTTTTGATTATTACTTTCACCTTTCACACGAAACCCTCACTTTCAAGAGGCTTGAAACATTTCCCATGTTCCCTTCACGTTAATCAAAGTTAAAAGTCTGTGTTGACAGGCGTTTCCAAGAATATTAAATATCCACTTGTTTCTGCGGGTTGAATTCATTTCACTGAACCTCGCCTCGGGGGGTTTCATGATAATTATTCATGGGAAATATGTGCTTTCTCCTTTGTCATAAAATGTTTCAAGTATGGAAGGAAGGGGGTATTTAAATACACTTTTGGTAGATGTGCATGAAAAATTGGCTTTATTTTGTATGTATTCACCTGCTGTCAGTCGCCTCGATGAGCTTCCCATCCGGCCACCACCTGGAATTGAAGGGGCATTATTAGACACGGTACGCAAGAAAAGAAGTATGTAATCACAAATTCTCCATACCAGCGGAACTCCGTGATTTTCTCTGGAATCTCGACATCAGCCACACAGGTGAACACTGAGGATTTCCCCAACGGTCTTTGATAAACGCCTTCCGGTGATTCCGGCATAATTTTCAGTGCCACATTTCCGAAAGCTCCACCTAAGAAATAAAAACATTGATGACATTAGAAATTAATTAAGTACCTAACTAGTGTCAGTTTCCATTGAAGGCACGCATCTATTTTCTAGGCGAACTTGGATTTTCTTGGCAAGGGAAATAAATTTCTAATGGCGTAACAACGTGCTAACATTTTACTATTAACAAGTACCAACATTAGAGGAACTTGAGGAAACCATGTTGTTATTCATTCATGAAGTTACAAATGCGGAGGAGTTTTGCTTTCTACTTTTTGCTGGAGAGATACAACTTTGCTTTTATGACATGATGAAAGCATAAAATATTCATAAATTCAAATACCATTTTAGAATTTCAACTCATGCATGCCTTTTCCTTCTCTTTTTGCCTCTCCTCTTCTGGAGAAGGAGGAAAGATGTTGATTTTGTTTGAAAGCCGCCGTGTGTACGGCTTATGATGTTTTCTTTTAGAATTTGAAATTGAAAACCTGAATTCTTCATGTGTGTTGGAAGGAGAAAGAGAGGGCAAGTCAATCGTGTTGCAATCTCAAAATTGAAAAGCAAACCTCAAAATTTACTTTTCAGCTTTCTACCCAAGTGGAATCTGTGGAATGTCAGTTATCTTTCACAAACAAATGAAAAGCATAATCAAGGAAAGTAATTTAGAATCCAAAAGGTGACCTGTGAACTATTAATTTAGTGTTTATTTCGTAACGAATCCCTGGACTATCCTTGGTACATTTATACACTCGGTAATTTTGTATCCATTAGAAATGATCGTTCCAAAAACCTGATTAAATAAAACCTTGAGATTAGGTGTGAGGGAGTTTGGAGAGTTGATTTCGTCTTTATACGATGTATTTAAGAAGAACAGTTTCATGAGTGACAATAAAAGATTGGGGATTTTAAAGAAATCTATGTGAGGGTGACCCGATTCCATGCATTTGCATATAAATACGAGTTCACATTGTTCGGCTCAAAATGTCAAGCTGAAGTGTCAAACTGTCACTTATGCTGCATTTCCCTTCCATGTAGGACACCTACACAATAGCTGACGGTGTAAACCTGATGAGTGTAGCTAGAGAAAGAAAGACGAGGTATTTTATTCTCCAGTTTCTCAAAATAACACAAAAAACGATGTCTATCTATCTTATTTTATGGTTTGATAATAAAAGACGATCTTCAAGAAGATATGGAAAAGGGTTTGTGTCGATGCTGTGTTGGTGTAAAAGGATTTGAATGTACCCATGCCACGATGTTACGTAATTCATTGGGTAACAACAAGAAGCTATTTTAAACAGCGTACCTCAAAAAGGGTTTACAAAAATAATCCGAATTTATCGAGTATAGCTTTTATTCATAATGGAACGGGTTATATTTAAGCCCAGTAGAACGCCGTTCAATAATTAATCAATACCTATCTACCTACGGTTGTACACTAAAACTTCCGCTGAAGTACAATCTATCATGATGGAAAGCTGAGAGGAAATTATTCCTTTTACCCTTCGTCTTCATATCGTTGTGCTTGAGACGGGTTGAAAAAGTGTGACAGCAATTCACAATAGCGAAGCTTCCCTTTTATGGGCAACTCTTTCTAAAAAGACAGATAGGCCAAATCAATTATCAACCGACGAGAAATGATCCCCACTTTCGTATGAAATCGATTATTGACAGAAGGAGCATCCTCAACTTTGTATAAATTTCTCTTTTCTTTGCCATCAAATCATCAAAAGTAGAGCTGCTCTACCTTAATGCCTTCCATTGATTAGTACAATAATGGACGATTTCCCAATTCCTTTTAACATCTTTCCACTACCCTCGTCGTGTAAAGTAAAAGTTAAGTGAAAAAGACGTGATGCGGAATAAAGCTATTCCAAATCAGAGTTTCCTGTCTTGTTTCTTGCACGTGATGTTTTTAGCCTCAAAGTTTCCAAGATGCGTGTGCTTTGATGCTATAGCTCCACAGTGCAGTGAAATCTCTGATTCACTTCTCCAAGACAAATTGGTAAACAAGAAAAACAAACTTTTCTTCGGAAGAGCAAAGATGATCCTCTAAACCAAATAAAAGCTAATGGATCTCAAACCCT
>JAQIWU010002401.1:0-12325 GCA_034696445.1 Isotomiella minor
GCCAGCATGGCAGTTATAGATTCTGTCCTGTGTTAGAAAAATAATACGGATAAATGCTGAGTTCCTTATTCATGTAACGCCACAATAATTGTATAGTCTCACCAGTATTCCTTTGTCTAAAAATGAGAAAATGACGCACACGCATTGGGGTACTGTGCGACGTATTGTCACATACCAAACTCTTGTTTATTGCGTTACTTTGTTGTCAATAGGAGGCTAATTTGCAATCACTGAGTCTGTCACATTGTCCATTAAAATGATGTTTCATCAAAACAATGTCTGCTTCGAGCAATAATGCTGCATGGCACAAGCGTTTTGATTTTGATTGTGTATAAGTACCTAATGATATGATCCATTAGCCCTTTCATTCGTGTACTTGATCCATTTCATTTAATATTTATGTTGCTGCTGCTGTATAATCTAACCCTTACGACCACGACAGTCTAATATTTTAGAAAATGATGATGGGGGATGCTGATGTAATTTAGAAGTTTGTTATTATCTGGTCCCTTAAGTGAGTTTCTTATACGATTCTTGGTTCATTTTGCTCGCTCATGCTGTTATTTAATCCCATCATCGTCATGAATGGAAGGAGCATGTCCAATGTCCATTTTTTGCCACCCATCTATATATTTTGTCATCATCAAAACATGCAAAAAGCACCTGCTGCTTCATCCATCCATCGGCCCTTCTTGTATAGTTATTGGTTTGGTTTAATTTGGTTTGGCGATGTGATGGGCAACAAAGACGGCCAGCGAGAGGCAACGCCTATAGAGTCTATTATATCATGTCTATAGGAGCCAAAGGGACATTATTCTCTTCGAGGCTATCCACTCACTCTTTGTTCATGTCATGTGTGTGTGTGTATGATTTGATCGTTTAATTTCATATCGAGAAGAAGCAATTTCGTCAGCCTAAATCGAAATAAAGTAGTGCATGAATGAAACTTTAGATTGACTTTGCTTTGCTTTAACCCACGCCATTTTATTGTAAGGGTTCAATTCTTCATAGTGTGCAGGCAGTGGAAGACGCTCTCGACACCTGTAATTAGTAACCTTTATAGATCCGCATTATTAGTCCTTCTTTGTCATTGGAAGAAGAAGAAGCACAACAATATTCCAGTTCCAGACTTTAACAAGCTTCGACATGAGGATCATTTTTATAACTTTGGCTTTGGGGGCTCTGGCCCAAGCACAAAGATTGGGGCCGAGCAGTACCACAACTCCTGTCCCAATTCTTAAGCAGATTAACAAGTAAGTTCTATCCTTTTTTGTGGCAAAAATATGCGTCAATAAAATATTTCATATTTCATATTTTACTGCCGTAAGTTTGCGAAAGTGAAGGGAATTGTTTCGCAATGTTATCGAAAAGCCGATTTGAATTTTTACATCAATCTATGCTTACTTAGGGTGAATGAGGACGGTTCCTACACTTACGGATATGAAAATGCGGATGGATCCTACAAAATTGAGACTAAGGATGCTAATGGTCAGGTCCAAGGGAAATACGGTGAGAAATATTACTCTACTGGAGACCAGCTTGATAGAAACTAATATGAATGCGTACAGGATACTACGATGACGAGAATACTTTGAGGGAAGTTGAGTACGGAGCATCTCGAGCAGGATTCTTTCCTCAAGGAACCGGTATCAAGGCTCCCGAAGTCGCTGCGCATGTGGACAATCCAAACGCCCCTGACGATGGATCCTACGACCCTGAAATCTTCACTTATCCATACCAGCCAGGATACACTGGTCCCAACTCCATCCAACATGCCCAAGCCGTCCAACCTGCTCAGGGGGGCAGAAGGCTGAGGGTCAAAACTGTCCGCAAACAAAGTAATGCTGCAAGACAACTCAACCTTTTCCAACAACAACAACAGTACCAACAACCCCAAGCCCAGGATTACCAACAACAGCAACAATACAGCAACTACCAACAACCCCAGGCCCAGGCCCAACCCCAGCAACAACAACAGTACTACCAACAGCCACAACAACAGCAACAACAACAATCCCAACTCCCAAGCTATTATCAAGCTCAACCCCAAGCCCCAGCTTTCCACCCCAGTCAACTCTTCCAGGGACACCCTGCAAGGAATTTTGACCTGAACACTGGAAGTTACTCCGTCTCTTATGGCCACCAAGGCTAAAGATACCTAGATTACTTAATAAGCAGACATATAGAACTGTCAACATGTATGTTCAATTAGCTGTCACCAATTTGCTCATTCCTTAAGGTTTCAGTCCTTTCTATTCTGCTCTATCTAAATTGCGCTTGTTTATTAGCTGTTAATAGATACATATGACCTGCTTACTTTATTTTGATACAATAAACTTGTGTAAACATCTCTGCCTTGTAGCTTGCCAAAAGGGCACTACTATAACGCAACTTGACCTACACCTTTTCATTGTGCACTTCCACCCACCTCCCCTAAAAATACTATAAAATACAAGACTTGTCACCCCCAATTTGATATGCAAATATGTAATCAAGTCATGTGCAACGACTTGCAGTTTGCAGTACAATATTCAAGTATGTGCAACTTGTTAAAATGTAGCATGTAGAATAACACCTTCCACACATAATTAATTATTGGTGGGGATTGTTGATGTGAGGCATCGATCGATGGGGCACGCGATAAGTCGAGTTAATGGCTATGATCAACAATCTACAACATAACGATTTATTAATGGGGTGCAGTTTCAAATTGGCTCTTGCATTTCATCTTGACTTTATAGATCATATTGCACATAGTCTTCATTTATGAGAGTGCGTAAGCGTTTTTTGTATTCTTAAAACGAATATATTTGCATGAGGATCTCACTTTTTTAAAAAATGCGTCATGGCATGACATGCACAGGGATTTTCCATCGTACAGTAATTTTTTCTTAGCATCATTGCTTAGGTGTTAAGGACAATTATTGGCAGTTGTTCCAAGAACTAAAAGGACGTAGGCATCATAATCTTACGCATGCTTGTGTGATTCAAATTCAATGTTGCGGATTCTACTTGGTAAAGTCAACTCAGGTCGTGGTTTTGGGAAAAACAGAATTTAATTTGTTCGAGCCATTCTTTTTTTTACGTAATCATTGTAGCATAACAATATAATATCTCGGGTGCCACCACCATCAATGATATGATACACACATCACATTAGTCACTTCTCCTTCCACTTAATCTGTCTAACCTTGTCTCGAATGACCAACCAACCCAGTCAAAAATACTGACTAAACTTTCTTACAATTGTTCTGGAGCCCAAAATATGAATGCACTGCAAGCTGCCTAACTTAGATCTATGAAAACCAGAATTATATAATGACTTAATTAATTGGTCCACTTCGCCTTCTTCTGTTTGCCGAAGTACCTAATAAAAATATTGTCTCAAACGCTATGTCTCAAAGTGCCCCGAAGAATGTGAACAATCATTCAGAGACCAAATGGAATAGAAAAGGTGGAGTCAGTGCAATTGATTGTCTTTGTCTTATCTTTATATATCTTGTCTTTTTCTAACCCGTTATCCTTACTATTTCTGGAATTTTAGGCCATACAAAAAGTTATTACATTGTGGATTGCCATGCTTGAGTGGTCGTTTACATTATTGACCAGACCTTATTTATTGACTTGGACGTATTTTTTACAAACAAGGAATTAACACACTGAACTGTTCCAATTATTCATGGTTGTTAATGATTATTCATTCTGATTCCAGTGAAGTCCCAATGGAAAAAATAAGTTGACTTTTATTTCATGTTCCTCCTGTTGACGTTGGAGTAAACCTACTCACATGCTCAGGTCCAACCGCAAAAGAAACCTTACAACTAATTCAGCGAATAGAACCGCATGGTACACTTAATTTTCATTAGTCACTTAAAAAGTCGTACAATCAAACCTTCAATTTGCACAGTGATACATTGAAGCAATTTCCAAGAAACATTTAATGTCATGACGTATGCATAGGAATCAGTATCAGGTAGGAGGAACTCGACATTGTTGACTTGACTTGACTTTGAGATGTATTTCGCTATAAATTTTAGCCTTTCGGGTGGTAATATTCCTTTCCATTTCATTATTATTTGCAAAACAAGATTATAAGGGGTTACGCTGCATAGACAAACTGTGGTAGAATTTTTGGATTGGTCATCCATGTTGCCAACTTTGGCCAGGACGACTTTCATCAGAATTGGTTTGTTTTTTACCACATCTTCACTTGATTGTGCATGTGCTATTGAATTTTATCCTATTAAATGCAAATTAAACACACATTTTTATATTGTAGGATCTTGCACAAACTAAATCATAAGCAAAATAAGCCATTAGAGGCTAGTGTTTTGATTGGAACTTCCAACTAACTTACCTTACCCTACAATTAGAACTCTGTAAGAAAGATCCAAGTCAAGTCATTTATGCAATTTTAAATACACTAATTTACAGCGTGTGCAAAAAATAAGGCAAGATCTCATCTCACCTTTATGTTTTGAGAAGTCAGTTTGGTTGTGAGTGACGTGACCCTACGAACTGCGAGCATACTACAAAGAAGAAGATGAGAGAGAGAGGCACTTTGAGACGATTGCATAATTGTAAGCTGCGACAGTAAGAGGGTCGTAAAAATATATAAAAATTGTGCAATTTTGAGATGATCGTTTTGTGAGAATGAAGTGAAATATCTACTTTGAAGAAAACTACATTTAGTTTGCATTTTGAACTGAGGAAAATTTTTAAAAAGTGACAATGGAGAACCTTAGTACAAAATTTGTCTTCTTAACTCTCATCGCAGTTGTGAGTTGCCAGCAATTCTCATTTTCTACCCAGTTCAATAGTGATGGATCCGGTGGTCAATCACAGCCTCCTCCAGAAGACTTCCGCCGGCGTGGAGGAGGATTTGGAAATTTTGGAGGCTTTTCATCCTCATCCTCATCAGCGTCTGCTTCCGCTGGAGGAGGCTTCCCCACATCTCCAGGAACTGCTGGACCCCTAAGCCCTGAACTGCAGTCACAGTTCCGAGAGATATTTGACTGGAATAAGAATCTCACTGCGGATCCTAGATTTCAGTCCTGTCGTGTTCCAGACATTGGAGATGTGTCCAGAGCATGTCCCAAACGAGCTTTCTACCACAGTCTTAATCCCCAGCATCGGAATGCTGTGGGGATGGTCAAAACCATTCTTACAGGTACGTTGTTGTTGTAATTGTCAATGCACAGATAACCTTGCACTTGACAAGGTCTTTCCTGCGGTCATGAGATGTGAAGACCCAAATTCCAACGTGTTGCCAGAACTAATCCCATTAAGTGTGGAATAATTGCATTAGGCGTGGCCCCTATTTTCATTGACTTGCTTGCATCTCAATAGATACTCATTTGTTGTATAAAAACAGGTCCTAACAATCCTCAGCAAACCGTGTGCTTGGCCGGTGCAATGCGTGACCTTGCCGGAATGAACCCCAATGTTTGGGTCAGAGGGATGTTGGGTGCTCATCTTTCCGACGTAGGGCTATTTGATCTGGAAGTCCCCCCTCTGGTCGAGGTCATGCCTCATATTTTCATCAATAACGAGTTCCTTCAACAAGCCAAACAACAATCAGTCCTCGGAGCTGATTCAAGGGTGAGACAAGAAAAACTCATGACTCCATAAGACACAATGTTCCTTGGTCCATAAATCTAGAGATGTATTCAAGTTGACGGTACAATGGGGAGAGACAACGGCGTAGAGAACAACCTGTGGTACTTCCGGGAAGACATCCAGGTCAACTCCTTCCATTTAAATTGGCATCTGATCTACCCTTTCACCGGGATCCAGAGGAAAGCGGACCGGCAAGGAGAGCTTTTCTACTTTTCCCATCACAGCCACCTCGCTCGATATCATGCAGAAAGGCTGTCCAACGGACTTGGTCGCATTGCCCCTCTGAATGTAGAATTCAACACTCCTGTCCCAGAGGCATACCATCCGCATTTGAATGACACCAACTCTGGGAATATGTGGACCCCGAGAAGACCAAATAGGCCAATTAGAGACACTGTGTTCATCAACATCATGGGAGTGCCGCCTAATGTTAGTGTGGCTGATCGAGTGCTTCATGTCCGGAGGGTGGAAGACAGCATTCTTCGTGGCAGTTTGCTCTTGGTAAGTGTATATTAGGCACCTTCTTATGGTCTTTTAATTGAAGAATATGCCGTTTACAGAGAAATGGACAACGCTCCCCTCTCAACTCTAGAACCGGGATTGATGTTTTGGGTGACGTTGTGGAAGCATCTATTTTCTCAATGAATCCTGAGTACTATGGCATGTTCGGCTTTCATAACGAAGGCCACGTCCTCCTCGGTCTGATAGAAGATCCAGAAAATTCCACTAACCTTCCTCCCGGCGTTATGCAGGAAGTTGCAACTGCAATGAGAGACCCGGTTTTCTACACCTACCATACAGCCATGGATGAAACCTTTGATCTCCACAAGCAGAGGCTTCCACCCTACCAACCAAATTCAGGAGAGTTGCCATTGGCTTGGGACGGAGTTGAGGTAGAAAGTGTGGAAGTGAAGACTGATGGCAACTCACGTTCGGATAGTGACAAGTTGACCACATTCTTCACACAAAGAACTTTTGATCTGTCGAGAGGCTTGGACTTCAACAGGTCTGGAGTGGAAGGGTCCCTTCCTGCATGTGTGACTCATTTGGATCATAATCCATTCACATACACAATCCACGTCAATCGTCATCCCCAAGTCGTTTCAGCTTCTGGAAGGGGAACTGTGAGAATATTCATGGCACCAAGAAGTGACGAGAATGGGCGTCGCTACTCCATGATTGAACAGAGAAAGCTCTTTTTCATGATGGACATGTTCTCAGTCGAACGTAAGTCAATCATTCATTTTAGGAGTCTTAGGCTGTAGCTTGATTTCTTTAGTGAGACCTGGGAGGAATCGAATAACTCGTGGATCAGTGGAATCCTCATTAACGATTGACATCCCTCAAAGTCTTACTGAAATTAGCCAGACGAAGCCAGACAAGAGGAGGAACAGACCTCGAACATACTGCGCCTGTGGCTGGCCGGCTCACCTCCTCCTCCCACGAGGAACCGAGAGAGGTATGGACTTTGACTTATTTGTCATCATCACAAATGGAGAGGAGGACTACGTGGCTCCCACAAGCCAAAGCAGAAGGCGTCCAGAAGAGTGCAAGCCAGCTCCAATTTATTGTGGAAGACTGAATGACACCTACCCTGACTCAAGGCCCATGGGCTACCCCTTCGACCGTCTTCCCTACACTGCTACAAATAACTGGTGGGAGAGGCCACGATATGTGGAAAATATTGTGGAGTATGTGGAACCAATTCCTAACGCTGCTGTGATTCGGGTAATACACACCAATGATTAATGATTTGACCAAGTCAGTAAAATTATCTTTTATGATGCCAGGTAAAAATTCAACACTTGGGCCGCATCAATCCCCAACAGCGTCCATCAAATGTCCAATTTGAGGACGGCAGTAATGGAAATTTCAATAATCCTCAAAGGCAAATTCTGCAAACAGCTCCTTTGAGGAATAATGACCCTCAAGCATTCCAACCGGCCAATCAAGGCGGAGGGTTCAACCCCCAGCTCCAAACCGTGCCCCTCGTACATCAAGAACACGATGTTCTGAGAAATCAAAGACGAACTGACGATCAAAATTTCGACTACCATGATCAAAGTGGGACCTGGGATGGGAGTGAAGATGTTGGTGGCGGATCCCACAACACCCACGCCCATTTTCTTAACTTTAACAATTTCAGGGCCACAAGTCCTTCCTACGTTAGCATCCCTCAAACCCACAATCAGTACTACCCGCCCACCAATCCTAATCCAAGCGTCACAGGTAGCTACTTCCATCGACAGTTTCTGACCCCTACTTCCTACAGCCACTACGTGAAAAAATAATGAGCTTTGTTGTTTGTAGTTTTACAATAATTGATTGTGTGTAATAAAAGTCTTTTACAAAAGATGCTAAATGAATCAGCGTGAGAAAATTTAGACTTGGTGTTTGAATCACATCCCACTGGACTGATTCATAGAAATTTTACATGAATTGCAGTTTTAAGAAAGAGAAAAGATTGCAAACCTGAAATAGGCTTCATTTGCAAAATTGAATTTTTAAAACGGAGTTAATGACTCCTACGTCATTGACATGCATCATGGCCAAGTGTGGAGGCAATGCGAAGACGTATTCCATCCGTTTTCCACCGTTGCTTTGACTGACACCACTGATGACGATTTCAATTTGTTGAGATGGACCTTCCAAAGGCGTTGCTGCTGAAGTTTGAATTGGTTTGGCTTTGATCTGATGCTGAGCAGTGCCTGGGACAAAATTATCCAGATTGAACTCAAGAGATCGTATGTACTTCCCTGGCAGTGGGTTGCTGGAAGAGTCTGAATCGACGACCACCCATCCTGTGCTGGCGTAGATTTGCCTCATGTGGAACAAAGTGACACCCTGGACTTTGTACGAGATACACTGCCCCTTGGTTCCACTCATGAATTCGAGAGATCCGTGGCGAACTCTGATGTTCCCTTCAGTCTTACTGACTTCCCCTGCAATCCCATTCTGTAGCTCGGACGTTGTGGAAGCACTCACATGCTCTGGGACAAGTTTTGGAGCTACGTTCATGTCAAAGTCGTCACGGGGGACGGTGAGACGGTATCTGCAAAGGATATAATTCTCAGTACCTTGACAAGATATTGACATGGGTCTCTACCGCAAGTGAGGATCCGTCGTCGGTCCAAAAATTGCTGGTGGTTGTAGTTGAATGAAGGGTGGCTGTTCAGATCCCTCTGCTGCAAGCATTGCTACCAAACTGAAATTTTCCGCCTCATGGTCCTTCGCACTCTGAACGGCGGTGTCAATTTTTTCCTTGATCCTGATAACAGCTTCATGGATTGCTCTCTGCATTTGGAGGACGTTTTGCCGGAAAGTGTACTGTAATTGGTCTCCAATCTGAAATATACGTAACATTGGGTTCCACATTCTCTACAATATTTTAAAATTACCTGACTCATTCCAAGTCCCAACATGTAAACCACTTTGTTATAGCTTCCAGGTGTTGCCGGCGAAGTAAGATCTGAGATAGTCAAACCATCTCCGTATCCAATGTTTCGAATGACCCGTGAGTACACCTCGAACACACGCCCCAACCGAAACAAGATGGCTTTTGCGTCTTTGTCCGTCAAGGAAGGTGGTGGAGGTGGTTGTCCTGCTTTACTCGCTGCGAGTGCACGTGCAGCCATGCCTCTGGTGACTCGCATGGGAATTTCTGGTGCTGGAGCTCTTGGCTGTAGGACT
Organism: Isotomiella minor; assembly: GCA_034696445.1. Lineage (NCBI taxonomy): Eukaryota > Metazoa > Arthropoda > Collembola > Entomobryomorpha > Isotomidae > Isotomiella > Isotomiella minor. The sequence continues at coordinate 9,310 of JAQIWU010002401.1, forward strand.
ACTTTCATGGGACCCAGAGCAGTCATAAATGCTTTCCAAGACTCTCCCAAAAGTTCTTTTTGCCGAGTCAAGACCAATCTTAAAGCATCCACTGCTGTTCCAAAAGCCGGCTCGTTTCTGATTATCATTTCCGCAAGAGCTTGAAACAAAAAATCAAAGTTGTTAGTCAGTCAGCCTACGTTAGGTAGTTTCAAGCAAGAACCTGGAAAACTCTGTCCCAAAGTATTTTCTATCGATTGTCGGATTTTCTCCATACTCAATCCAACTCCTTGTGGGGGTGGTGGAGCCGCCAACACAATTGATGATCTCTTCGCCCCTGGTTGATCACCTTCGACATCATCGTCGTTTGACACAGGTCGCTTCAAAGCTGGATTCGCCGTTGTTCCACTCTCACTTTCGTTTGTCGTAGAGCTTGAAGACATGGGGGAGGATGCCAGGAGTGGGATCACATCCGCAAAGTCCACTGGGAGAGGCAACGAAGGTGGAGATGGAATCATCGGATCGTCCTCCGAGTTTGAGGGCGACGGTCCTCCTTCATCCATTTCATGATCCTGGTCTTCATCCATGCTTCATCCAATCCTGATTTTTGCAAGTTGGAAGGTAATCAGTATGAGTGTTTTCAACAAAAATTTAGAAATTACTGTATCTTGGACCAGACCCACACGGATCGAATCACGTTTCCGTTTCAGACATTTCCTTTATTCCTTTCATGAATTCTTTTACCCAAGCAACCGTATCTATTCTACTCTATTTCGGTTTCGATCAACGAAATACCTCCGATTGTAACTTTTATTTCCATCTGCGTCAATGTCGTATTCCTTGACAAGTCGCACGTTGCCCCCATCTGTTACCAAAAACTCCCAATAGTGCTTCGTATCCTCATCCCGATTGCAGTCATCACTCTTTGTAGGCGTTGATCCCAAGCATCCTCTCTGCTTGAAAACATATGTGAGGGTACTGGCGTCGTAGAAGATGTCGTTGCCATCAAAGTAAACTGTGTTAGGGGATGAACCAAAACCGTATTGGAACTTCAGCTTGTCTCCCAGCACAATAGGATTGTAGGGCTTGCTGAAAGTAAGTGCAGTCACGATGTAGAAGGGACGAAGGTCCACTGTGGTCACATCAGCCAAGGGTCCGTACTCTGAACTCGTGTTCAGTTGACGAATCTGCTCTTCCGTTATGGTTGTCGAGAGGAGTTGACCAGGCTCCCACTTTTTCTGATGTACAATGTTCCGAACGACTCGATACTTGTACTTGATAAGCTTCAGTTCGGCATTGATCGTCTCAGCAAGGTCGGTTGGGGGAAGGAGTTGGTTTGTCACTTCCAATGCTATCTGCTCCCCATCTGATAGGGTGAATGGAGGTGTACTGACCCGGGGCTGGGCCCTACCTGCCTCCTCTGCAAAGCTTTGTGAGGCAGATATGGAGATTGAAGAGGGGATGTTGTGACCACCGTGGACGAGTTGTTGAATCCTCGTGACAATCTTACAGTCGGCCTGCGGTGACAGAAAATGTCATTAGATTTTTGGCTTGTCTCTACAATAATCAAGCAGCACACAGACAAAGAACTTACTGAGAGCAGATGCAAGGTCAGGACTGTAAAAATTCCCACGCTACCTGTAAAACGACCGCAAGCCATTTCATAAAGTTGTAATGGGGAAACTGTATTAACTGAAAAGAACAGAGGAGTGTCCCTAGTCCCTGATCCAAAGATACAGATCAATTCCGTCCTAATCTATGAGAGTAATGTCCGATGAGTATGTCCTCCATTTTACCAATTATTGATGCAACAAAGTACTAAATTGATTAATTATTGAAATTAGACATGTAGCATCAAGAATACTGTTACTTTTGTAAGCGAATTATTGACTTTCTCATTGTACCCCAAAGCCCGATTTCGTTTAGGCATGGTCTATTTTCTATGTGCCAAACAAGTTTATTTATTTCATGATAAGCCTAGTTGGCGTACAAACTGGTAATGATTGTTATAAACCATTATTATTTCCTCTCTGTAACAGATTCGCAAAAATTCTATTCTATTAGGAGGAACTAGGCTTTCGCCCTTGTTATAAAAATATAGGTTTTGGCTTATCTTGTACCCAAGTCACTCACATCATCTCTTAACAATTAAACAATTTAGGATGAACGATCCCCTTTAATGACTCCATTCGGTTCTGCCTCAATCCCAAAGTTGAACTTGAGAATCCGACCCAGGGCTTCTGGGTCATAACGCTTGTTAAAAACAAGGACTGAGGACATGATGGACGGGAACATTGTGACTGACTTTAGAGGTCCGAAGGCACTTTCGTGGATGAGTTTGATTTCTCTTTTTGTAATGTGATTTGACAACAACTGCCCTGGAATCCACCTTGTCTGGGCCCCCTCTGGAACGATGGGGACCAAGTCCAATCCAATCATGGATTTCCCCCGACGCTGCAGCTTTCTGTAGTAGACAAGTTTCATCCTTTTCTCATCCTCCTCTGGATTGGACAAAGTGTTCAAATCTAAACTAAGACTGTGGTCTGGAGTTCGAACACTTCGGTTGATGTCTTCAAAGCTGGCATCACTCAACCCCGAGGTGAGATCTGGGTTAGGAATCATGACAATCCGTCGTAGTCTAGAGGCAATGTACGACCGGGCAGAATCCCTTACGGATTTCGGTAAAAGTCTTAACACATTGTGCAATTCTTGTTGGGTCGATTGATGTCCCAGCAGTTGCTTCTCCTTTACAGTGAGAACTACTTCCTCCGATTGTGACTTGGTCGATATGGGGCTAGAAAAACGTTGAAACCGGTCTGGAGGAGGAGTGTTTATGTTAAGACAGTCAATCTGTAAACATAATTTATATGAATTAAGATTATTAATGAAGCCTTTTGTTTACCTCTGTAAGAAAAACTAGACATGATGCCACAGCAAATGGCAGCAAAGTCTTCATTTTAAGACTTGAAATGGTGCCTACTGGAAAGAGACTTGCTTGTTAGCGGTAGGAAACCAAAATGATGAAAATTGCTCGCAC
>JAQIWU010002402.1:0-12319 GCA_034696445.1 Isotomiella minor
CGCTTCTTTGATTGGAATTCCAATTCCCCTCATAAAAGGTCCCATCCTCATACGACTGATAACCCTTCCCTTGTTTCACATTGTTCTTAAACCTAAACATCCAAATCCATGTCTTTTTGTATCATGAAAGAAGAACAGAAGCGTCACTCCCACTCACCATCCTGTGTACTTCTCCGCAGTGGACTTCCCAAACACAGCAGCTCTGTAACCATTCTTGTCCGCAAGCTTCTCAAGATTCCTCCACCTCGGAGTGGTTCCTGCAGCGTTCTTGTACTTCAAAAACGGCATTTTGAATATAGGTACTGGAATACAAAAAATGAAACAAAAAGCAACTCTGTCTTCCCGTCTGATGCCAACTGTGTGTTCGAATAAAAATGGCTACGAATTTTAGTCCTCTTCGTAAAGTTCTATTTCCTTGACTTCAAAAAAGTAAAGAAATGCAACTACCTAAATATGTCCCCGAAGTCACGTTTGCATCGTATTCATCACTATTCGATAATCCTCCAATGCTACGACTGATTACAAGAAATAAATATCCTACAGACAAAGGGACATTACATGATTTCCCTTAACAGTTGTGACTGTATCTTAAAGTCATTCAAACTATTAAAATTTGGTCTTACTTTACATTTATTTATTGACAAATTACTGAATTACATGAACTTTGCACACATAATAATGACGAACATAAAAATAATGGACATTCTTGCTTACGCCAGAAGATTAAAAACGATTGACAAATAATTACACTCCTTAAATAATGGGATTTGTGTACAAGTATTGAAATAGACAGAGAAATAGATGGTTTGGTTGACCGGTGGTGTTCTATTGTATTAATTAACTGTAACCTTATAGCATTTTTGTACAGTTTAATTACACAAGCAAATGTAGGTAGACTCATTTGTACACATATTTCAGGTAAATCTAATCTGTCAACTCACACAATTCAAGCTAACCTAAGTCTCCATCATCGAAAATATCAATCGATGTGCTGAGCTCCGCAATTGACGCCGTTGGTGTCTCACTTTCGCTTTGTGATTTAAAGTCCTCTGCCCAATGGTTTCTGGCACCAAGAATAAGATTACACAGGCTTTTCGTTCTGTTAATTTCTTCAGCAAATCTTCTGCAACCAGTAAATTCAGGTTGAAAGGCCACCACCCCTGCAATAAAAGAAAAATAAACAGACGCATATAAATTAAAAACAGTACCACTACTACTATACTATTCATCAAAAAGTATCAATTAAATAGAAATTACTGGAGAATGTGAGAGTGCGGATGTTGAAGTCGGCCAGATGTATTTCACAGGATCCTTCAGGAATGTTGGCATCAATTCCGGTTAGTGAAAGTCCGCTTACTACGCTTCCCTTATCGGTGTTTACACTTAGGTAACTTATTCCCAAGATCTCCAGGATGTTATCTGTGGCGTCCGCCTCTGCTTGGGCTTTCCTTAGCCTATTTTCCCATTTCTCTGAAAAAGAAAGACAAGATTTAAATCAGAAACCAAATCACTTCTACTCCTTCAACAAATAATGCTTAATAATCCTTACTTGCCAGTACTTCCCACTCCTTTAATGCTTCCAAAGCGTCGGCTTGCTTCCCCAAAAGAATTTTATGCTTTGCTTCCAACTCCTTCTCCTCCCTAAAACGTTCTTGCTTCTTTTTCTCCAGGTTTTTCCGCTTGACCAAGGCAAGACTACTATTCTCGGCAATACTCTTTTTTAGATCGTCAATTTTGCCTGTAAAATAAAAAGTTATCATTGAGCCCGGTCCCTCTAATTCAACATTAAGAGAGAGTGACTCTTACTATTTCCTGATTTGAGGGTTCGGATAGCTTTCACAGCCTCAGTGGTCAGTCTTTTGAGATCCTCGTCCAGCTTGAGTTTGAGCGCCGTGAGTCTGACTTCCGAACCACCAACTTGACTCTGCAGGTCCCTATCTCTTCCACCCACAGCGTACTCGCTAAGGTCCCCTGCCATGCTGTCACCTACAAATGAAGAAGAAGAAGGTAAAGTGTATCAAAATAATGAATAATTGACGACAAATCAATCAATCAACCAACCTCTTCTTATGACGACGAACTCCGACGAGGGCCTCTCTTGAACAGTATTAAATGACATTGACGGCTGTCAGTCAACTCTTGGATTGTAAATGCAACACAACTCTCAACTCTTGGATAAAAAGGTAATTTTCAAAGACGCTTGATTTATTGTCAATTTTAATGATTCGAATGTTTTTTTTTGTTTTGATCGGACTGACTGTTTTTTGTTGTTCTTTTGAGTGAGAGTGAGCGGTTTCTCCGAAGGGCAGACTGACTCCCGCTCGTCAGCTCTTTGTCTCAAAGAGTTTTGGGCAACCTAAGACAGGTCTTACATTCAAGGGGATTCTTTTCTTCTTTTCTTTTAAAAATAGTCAAGTTTAAGAAATTAAATTACGTCAGTTCAACAAATCATTCATATTTGAGAAAGTGATGATGAAAGGGAATTTTTGAGCATAAAGAAAATCGTGAAACTGAAGCTATCATTTCATTTTCATTTTAGGAGGAATATTCCATGAAACCGAGAAATCGATAACCGAGGATGATGATGAAGAAGAGAGGAGAATTGGTGAATTGAATTGCGGGTTCAATGCCCGGAGAGCGGTCTGCTTTTCCCAATAGTAAAACACACACACCACACGCGCCGAATGGAATAGCAGACAGGCTCTAGACAGACTTTTACGTACAACTGCACGCACGATAACAAATTCGAGGGATGTCGGTACCACACGGCCGGGGTCTCCTCCTCCTCCTTTGCAGCAGCACTATCATCGATTCAGTCATCAAATATTGTCCATAGTCAATTATCATTTTTTTTAAAATCTGGAGCAATTAAAGTCGGTCAACAAATTCGTCTCCAAAAGGCCCGAAGAATAGTAGAGGCTGCAATTAAGTCTTCAGTCTTCTTCTAACGACGATTCTCAAAATGAACCTCAGATTCATCAATTTCCATCCCTTGACATCAACAGAAGAAGAAACAAAAGGGGAGCAGATGCGAATATATTTGGAAATGAAATGTTTGTGTGTGGAAGACGCCAAAAATGGAGGTTGAGTCCATAGATCAAGTCACTTTGTCTCACTCTACCCCAACCACCTCATTAAGACGCCCATTAGTCATTAGGGCACTAATTAGCAGAGATCCTCCGTAAGTACGTGGCCGTGGATGTTCCAATGATGACGATGAGGCCAGACAGCAGAGGTGGTGGCTGCGTGTACATACATAGGGGGACAGCCATCTTGCTGCCTCTTTCCTTTAACAAAGACTCATACATTGCATTCCACTGAAATGTATAAAAAAGTAGGCTGACTGGGAACCAGTTGGTATTATATATATGCTCTCTTCTGTTCTGTGGGGCTGTCTGATCCGTTAGTACATTGTGAGTAGTGGTTGGTGTTGGTGGGTTTTGTGTGTGCGTACCTAAGGGAAATACCTATACATTCAGCCAAAACTGCTGGGCCAACTTCAAAACCTTATTTTTTTTTAAAACCCTTGATTTGTTGTCCTCCAGAAAATTCAAATCAAAATAAAGAGACCACAACACACACCCTACTTACTCACCCTCTAAATTCTTTGCATCCTTGTTGATTCCTAATTTCTTTGTGACATGAAGTGAAAGATGATGACGACGAGAAGAAGGTGGACATCAGGACGAGGATTCCAAGAAGAACCCCAGCCTTTTTATGACCATTTAATTAGAAAGAGGACGAGTTGATGAAGACTTGTTGGTTTATAAAAGAAAAGAGAGTCTTTTTTTATACGTGTGTGTGCTCTAATTTATATATAAAAAATCGAAAAAAAAGTGCTATATAAAAAGAATTGAAACAAAAGATCTGGATCTTCCACTTTCAACTTTCTCCTTGATTGATTGTCAGATAGTGTTGAGTTACAACTGAACCTGCCATACATTGCTGCAACAATTCACAAGTAGCAGAGACTGCATTTAGTATAAAAATAAGAATAACAATGTTTCCAGTCGGACAACGTAAGTACCTAGATTTTGTATGATTGCATGTACGTGGAGAAAGTTCTTGAGGTGTGGTTTGAAAGGGATGACGTGTAAAGTAAAGTAAAGAAAGGTCAGAGGAGACGTTAAAAGATGAGTTATCTCATTAGACATTACAGGTGCATAGTGGTAGTGGTCATTAGGATGTCTTTAGGGGGTAAATGATCATGTCATTATGTGGTGAAAGTTGGTACAAATGTAGATGCTTTTGGTTTGTGCTACAAAAGATGTCAGTATGTCATTTATGCTTCTCTGACTGAGTCATTCTCTTTGTCATTAAACTTCCGAGAAATTATTTATGCCTTTTGTTTTGCCAGGCTTGAAGTTTGGTAATTGTGCATGTCAATTTTGCAGATGCATCATATTCATTCTCATGAGTCAACTTTCCCCGTCTGGGTACTTTAGAAAGATAGCTTGTGAACACTTTGTCCCATAGGTACAGATTTTTCATCTGTGGGGCTGTGGTTTGCTTGAATTGAAATTCATACGAGAACCCTTAGGTTGGATCACAACAACCTCATCTCGATCTCAATCTGAATTGGAATGAATGAAATAGAACTACTCAACAATTCTTTTGAATTGCATAAGACATAAGATACCTTCTTTTGGAATGGAAGAAAAAGGCACAGCATCAATGATCTGAATAAAAAAGGCGTGCTCGTACTCATCCAATGATGCGATTGACTTGGATGAGGTTCGATCTGTACACTCCATATGTAAAATGCGTCCACCGGAAGCGTAGTTTTTTGTTCTCCTCTGGTTGACAATTTAGGGCAAAAATGAATGAATATGGGTGTAGAGGGGTCGTAATATCTATAGGATGATGAAGAGATTAGAATGATATCTCTCTCTCTCCAGGATGGGAAATGATGATAAGGTGTGTAGAATTGGAGCAGTACAAACAGGGTCAGGTCAACTCAGTCTTATCTGGCCATGATCATCATCATCCTCCTAATAATATTTTCATATCATTTCAATTCCTACAACTTGGATTTTTCAAGTGTTCCATTCATGGCGTTGGTAGATTGCCCAACGCAGTGTGGGAATCTCATTTCATATTATTCCTGAGTACGCGGTTGAATGCACTAAAAATGTACACTCACCTCCCTAATAAAATAAAAGCGTAAACCCCAAGCTCAACTCTTAAACGCCAAGCCATGGCCAATTGTTCAGTGTTCAGGTCTATGCCTTCCTCCAAGCGCCTGGCATCTCCTAAAGCATAGAGGGGAACGGCATATGGCGAAAGACTGTAAAACTCCCAATGTTCTTTAGCATTACACCCCTCCTCGTTCCTCCGTTCCGTTTGGCTCCCACACTGCCACTGCCACCCGTCGTCGTCCTAAAGCTTTATGGCGTAGCTTGGCTTGGGTTTTGTATATTCTATCTCTAAGAGGAATATTGCGATCGATAACAGCATTTCGAGTTAACAAAAAAACCCGTGTGTGCATCACCACCATCATCATCCTAAAGTCAAGCAGAGTCATGGGACTGCCCTGTTTTTGTTGCATGTTTAAGAGAGCTCTAGGCTTTGCTTTGGTGGCTACACTACGCCACAGAATAAAGTAACGCGGAGGATGTTCTGGGTAAATAATACGGCGCAGGACTAGTTTTTAGCTTCATCTGCCTGACGTACATCATCGTTCATCTTGCTTTTACTTCATTTCCCCTTGGGATAGAAGAAGGGTTTTATAAAATAAACGGATTAAAATATATTATAAAAAAAATAGAAGAGGAAGTAGAAAAAGTGTAGGGAGGAAGAGGGTCCTTTTCTAAGCTCTTTTGCAGCTGTCACCGCCACCTTTTCTCTTTTCTTCCTTCCTTTCATTTTTAGAACCAAAAATGCACCTTTACAACGTAGTTGGCATTTACAGTTGTGCCCCAACAATCAGTGCATCAACAATGAGTCTTTTCACTGTGAAACTGGAAAAGGGATAAAAAGAAAGGTGTACATCTCTCTGAGTTGGACTCGTGTTATACAGTTTTAGAGGGCTTTTAAAATAGCATCATCAAGAAGGACATTCAAAAGCTAAAAGCCTGCTTCGATATAGCATCAGTACCTACTTACCTGCCTACCTTTACACGTCACTACCTATCTATCTGCCACTACCACGGAAGGAAAAGTTTTTAGGGCACATCTTGTGCGTTGTTATTTGTGATTTCACTCTTGGGATTCAAACAACGATTTGTTAACATTTTTGGTGCTTTGTGAAGAAGCCACGTTGAAATTATTTTAATACTACAATAAAATGGAGGTGGAAATGGATAGGAAGTGCATCGCCACTGCGTTGCAAAACGGAAGTGTGAATGTGAAGATGGAGATAATGGACACTCTGTCTTTTCTTCCAGCAATTCCAGCTCCAGGGGGGCCACCTGGAGGACCTCCACCGGGGACCGTCGTTCCTGGCACTGGTGCCCCAGTTCCGGTGGGTGTCCCACCAGGCGCCATAGGAATGATTCCACAAGCCACTCCCCCTGTTCAACCTCCTACCTCACCAGAAATGCCCTGTAAGCCTTGACTTTTACTGACTCACAGTGCTTTAAATGTGTACAGTATTGAATTGGTTCTTTGTTTTTAGCATTTTTATGTCCAAGAAGGCCGAACTTGGGTCATGAAGGACGTCCAATTATTCTTAAGGCTAATCATTTCCAAATCTCTATGCCAAGAGGATTCATTCACCACTACGATGTTTCCATTCAACCAGACAAATGTCCTCGCAAAGTCAATAGAGAGATAATTGAAACGATGGTCCACGCTTACTCAAAAATCTTTGGGACGCTAAAGCCCGTTTTTGATGGGAGGTCAAATCTCTACACTAGAGATCCCTTGCCTATAGGAAACGATCGCGTAGATCTCGAAGTAAGATTGATGCTAGACTTAGCCTTTTTTATATGATGTGATGAATAATTATTGATGTCTTTCTTTAGGTAACATTGCCAGGGGAAGGGAAGGATAGAGTATTCCGTGTTCAAATCAAGTGGGTGGCTCGCGTATCGTTGTATGCCTTAGAAGAGGCGCTTGAGGGTCGATCTCGCACAATTCCGTATGACGCCATACAGGTAATTAATTGTAATCCTATCCTTTCTCTTGGAGCGATTAATAATAGAAAACATGATGAAACTTTATTCTTTGTTGATTGTCTGTGATGCTCAAGATTAGTCTTTCTGAACGAAACTTTTATTGTAGATAGTTTAGACTATAACGCCTTTAAATCAAGTACGTTTGTCTGACCTTACTCATGATTGCAATTCTATTTTCTTTTTACAGGCACTAGACGTAGTGATGAGGCATTTGCCTTCGATGACTTACACTCCGGTAGGTAGGAGCTTCTTCTCCTCCCCTGACGGTTACTACCATCCTCTGGGAGGCGGTAGAGAGGTATGGTTTGGATTCCATCAAAGCGTTCGTCCGTCCCAATGGAAAATGATGCTCAACATTGATGGTAAGCGTCAACTTGAAATTTTCTTGGTAAATAAATAGAAAAATTAGCATTGTGCTTTCCTTGCAGTGTCTGCCACGGCATTCTACAAAGCTCAGCCGGTCATTGAGTTCATGTGCGAAGTCCTAGACATTCGAGACATTAACGATCAGCGTAAACCATTGGCAGACTCCCATCGAGTGAAGTTCACAAAAGAAATTAAAGGTTTGAAGATTGAAATAACTCACTGCGGAAACATGAAGAGGAAGTATCGCGTCTGCAATGTCACAAGACGTCCAGCCCAAATGCAAAGCTTTCCACTGCAATTAGAAAATGGTCAGACAGTTGAATGCACAGTCGCCAAATATTTCCTGGACAAATACAAAATGAAGTTGAGGTATCCAAATCTTCCATGTTTACAAGTCGGACAGGAGCATAAGCACACGTACCTTCCTCTTGAGGTATGTAAGAATGATGGAATTACAAGTATCATCATTTTAATGTCATTGTCGTTTTTAGGTATGCAATATTGTAGCTGGACAGCGCTGTATCAAAAAGTTGACAGACATGCAGACCTCGACGATGATTAAGGCAACGGCACGTTCAGCCCCTGATCGAGAGAGAGAAATTAACAACCTGGTTCACAAAGCTGACTTCAACAATGATCCGTATGTTCAAGAGTTCGGTCTAACAATTAGCAATTCCATGATGGAAGTGCGTGGGCGGGTCTTACCACCACCCAAATTGCAATACGGAGGACGGGTAAGCGTCATGGTATACATTCTACTTACAAATTAAGCCGCTTACAAACAATGGGGCTGAAAAGTAAATTGAGTTTGTCTTTATCCAGATGGTGAGTATTTCTTCTTTATCCAGGAGTTGGAATTTGGAAATTCACTGACATTAGGCACAGAGAGCTTTGAAGTCCAGTAGTTCAATTTTTTGTGTTTTGAGTTCTTGCCTAGAAAGCAGAAAAGCTCTTCACAAGATAAGACAATTTACAGTATTTTGTATGAACCATGTTTTTATTTATCTTCTAGACAAAAACTCAAGCCATGCCAAACCAAGGCGTTTGGGACATGCGGGGAAAGCAGTTTTTCACGGGGGTGGAAATACGAGTTTGGGCCATTGCTTGCTTTGCTCCTCAAAGAACAGTTCGTGAAGACGCATTACGCCAATTTACTCAACAACTGCAGAAAATTAGTAATGACGCAGGCATGCCGATAATTGGTCAACCTTGTTTTTGTAAATATGCCACTGGCCCTGATCAAGTTGAACCTATGTTCAAGTATCTGAAGTCTACGTTCCAAGGTCTTCAACTCGTCGTTGTAGTTCTTCCAGGAAAAACTCCAGTGTATGCAGAAGTAAAACGTGTTGGGGACACAGTTTTAGGAATGGCCACCCAATGCGTACAAGCTAAAAATGTCAACAAAACTTCTCCACAAACTCTGTCCAATCTTTGCTTGAAGATTAATGTTAAACTGGGTGGTATCAACTCTATTCTTGTTCCAAGTATTAGGCCAAAGGTATTTAACGAGCCCGTTGTGTTCCTGGGAGCAGACGTTACACATCCGGTAGCATATTCCAACCTTGTATGATTTATTTATATATACCCATTTTGCAATGTTATCATTTTGTTCTTAGCCTGCTGGTGACAACAAGAAACCATCCATTGCAGCAGTGGTAGGGTCCATGGATGCTCATCCTTCTCGTTATGCAGCCACAGTACGAGTGCAGCAACATCGACAAGAAATTATACAAGAATTGTCTTCAATGGTTAGAGAGCTCCTCATAATGTTCTACAAAAGCACTGGTGGTTACAAACCTCATCGAATTATATTATATCGAGACGGAGTTTCAGAAGGCCAGTTTCTCATGGTACGAAAAAACTCCAATTATCTTAAACTTTCTTTACACATAATAACACTTCTGATGTTTTACAGATACTTCAACATGAACTCACAGCTATTCGTGAAGCATGCATTAAATTGGAAGCAGACTACAAGCCGGGAATTACTTTCATTGTGGTGCAAAAGAGGCATCACACCAGACTGTTTTGTGCTGATAAAAAGGAACAGTCTGGGAAATCAGGAAACATCCCAGCGGGCACGACAGTGGACGTAGGGATAACTCATCCCACAGAATTTGACTTTTACTTGTGCTCTCATCAAGGCATCCAGGTAAGATTCATTCTTTAATTGCATTTTGTGAGCTGAACTATTTCAATTGTTTCGTTTCTCAACTTAGGGCACAAGTCGACCTTCTCACTACCACGTGCTGTGGGATGACAACCATTTTGACGCCGACGAACTGCAGTGCTTGACATACCAACTGTGTCATACTTACGTTCGCTGTACTCGAAGTGTGTCCATTCCAGCACCAGCTTACTACGCCCATTTGGTCGCATTCAGAGCTCGATATCATCTGGTTGAAAAGGAACATGACAGCGGTGAAGGATCTCACCAAAGTGGGTGCAGTGACGATCGAACTCCAGGCGCTATGGCTAGAGCTATCATGGTTCATGCCGACACCAAGAAAGTCATGTACTTCGCTTGATGCTGTCGTCGAGGCTCGGTAGCTACCGCTCACTCACTGCTGATACAGACACTGAAAACTGAAATCAAACTATCTATCATGAATGGAATAGTTACCCTATCTTCGTTTAGGTCTAACTACGTTGACTCTTTTTATTTTGCATTAGCTCTGGGTAGGTAATGTAAATACGCTATTTAATGTAACGTAGCCTAAAAGTAACGTGTTTGAAAGTAGAGAGTAGTACGTGTGTTCGTCTGGTTAGTTTTATGTCATAGCTGATGAGGCGATAGCTCATTGGCTGGAGAGATATAAGGGACAGATGAGCTGACGGAGACAATCAGACTTTTGACCACTCTCTGCGGTCATTTAATAGTCCCTTAATCCTCCTGAAACGGTTTCTTGGGGTAGAATCAGGCTATGAAGATTGCAATAACCACGAGCGAGCACAGCAGCGCGAGCGTATGGTATTGATTGAGGATCAGTTCATGAATATGATGTAAATGTAACGTAATTAATTAACTTGAAGTAGATTAGAAGTTGGAATCCACTCCACACTGCAGCAAAGTTGTTTTCAACAACCAAATATTTATCTAGACACTGCAACAAGGTCGGAAAATTACCAATTACACGGTCAACGGTAACAAAACTCCTAAAAATGTCAATATAACAAAATGCATTTCCAAGAAATATTCCGAGAGTGTTCTTTTTGTAGCAATTATATTTGTTAACTATTAGATATGGACTGGACTGTATTTAAGACACGGGCAGGGGGACTTTAATCTTTTTTTGTTTCGGCATATTTGTTTTTAGAGGAAAATGATTAGTTTTGTGTCTAATTATTAAACAGGTTGATTGTTGTTTTATTAGGTTAAGTAAATGGAAATGAAACAGTATAAGTATGCAAAGCTTTATGCACAAACAAGCCAGAAATTCAAGAAACTCAATACCTAATGTTACTATTCACTAATTGCAAGTTGTAACCCATTCAAAGCATAAACTAGTGCATAATTACTTTTAGGTACTTAGGATAAGATGATTGGTACTCAGTCAGGGATTGTATCGTGTCAATTACACTGCTCTTGTTGGAAACTATAAGTCAAATTATGTATTATTGTCGTCTCTTGTATTGGTGTAGCTCACTCCCTTGCTATAATTTGTTACTACTACGTATTATTATTTGCCTGCTAAGTCCTTTTTTTCTCCGAAAGAACCCCATCGCAGAATTTGTACTTTGTGAATAGAGTTTAGAAGCCATATTCATGTCTCTCACACGCACTCAGATCCTAATTCATACTTAAATTTTATTGTGTACGTTATACATATGCAAAGCAATTTAAATCCATTACTTTAATTAACAGTTTAATGATTGTTAAAAAAGAATTTCCCGTCATTATCAAATAAAATTGTACTGTTTTTGTCCTTAACTCAGGCCCCGTTGGTGTATGATTTAATGGCCGGATTGGAAAAGACGGCGTCTTTCACATTTCGTAGTTTTGAATAGGCGTTCAGAATGCCAGGGTCCACCGTTTCTTCAAAATTTCGAAGCTATTGGAACACGACAATGATAGTATACTTTTTAGTTATGCAAGTTGCATCTGACTACGTTACCTTATCCGCAATGAAAATGTCCGCCCACGTCATGGACTTGCCAACAAGAAAGTCTCCACCATTGTCATTCTGAATTGCTTCGAATTTCTCAAAGTATTTGGGCGCAGAAGTTGACATAAACTTTTGTCTCAGTTCAGCTTTCGTTTCTTCGTTCTTTTCAAAGAAGAATTTTATCCATTCTATGTGCATAAAAATGTAAGCATTTATTTTTGTAACATTATCTCTGCAATTTACCCAAGTAAAGGTCATTCATTGCATCCACGAGTTCATCACACTGAGCTGCCTCCCACTCATTTGCCCCCACCAACTTGAACTTCCTCGCCAGATACCTGCAAATGGTCATGCTTTGTCCAAGCGTTTTGTCCCCGAAGTGGAGAATAGGGACGGATCCCCAAGGGGTGGCTGATTGTGAAAAATAAAAAAACTCTTCAGCCGAAAGGTTAATCTTTAGGTTTTACTTGGTTTCAGGGATCCCCAATTGTCAAACTTGATCCTGTCATCGGCAAAGTTTTTCCCTGCAGCTGCAAAAATAAGTCGAATGGGCTCACCCCTGCCCTTTAGGTCGAAGTATGTCAATTTGTAAGCCATGTCTAACTTTGATAATTCAGTGTGACCCGTTGTTGGGAGAAGAATGAATGACATGGATCACATTTCACATTATTACTTTGCCCCATTTATCTGTGAGTTTTTGTTATTCATAAAAATAAAGCTTATAAGAAT
>JAQIWU010002403.1:0-12317 GCA_034696445.1 Isotomiella minor
ATTTGAGCCACTTGTGATTACGAGAGAAGAGTGGAATTTTGTACTCGACCTCAGCAATTATCTTAATTGTTTGATGACTGTTGCAAAGTCTCAAGAAGTTAAACGTCTATTTAAAATCTTGTCTGTGGGATGTCAGTACGTTGTCTTTTGTCTTTTGACTTTATGACATGCCGTTATTGACTCTCTCTCTCTGTGCCTTTAGCAAATTAAGTGTGTGGAAATTAGAATCAAGGCAAACCAAAGCAATAATAATGCTTCTTTTTTGTGGTCTTCTGAAAATGCCACCAACATTCCACATAATTTGCAATGGGTAAAAGAAATTATCGCACAAAGCAAAAAAAAAGTTGTGAATTTTTAGTTTTTGGCACTTGCTTTGTGCTGTGTGACGAGTAATTGGTTCATTTGTCTGTTGAGAGCTGTGATGGTGGTGGTGGTGGTAAGACAAAGGAGTATAGATTGCATATTTTACGACAGCACAGCAGGAGCTTGTTAATTTGAAGTGCATAAAGATAATAAATGAAACCTGGAGTCGTTTACACTCAACGTGAGTGCATAAATCACTGAAATCAAATTAAGCCGAAAACCTACATAAATCAAAAATAATAAAGACCAATAATGCAACCTTATCAACTAATGGATGTAGGTAACATTGCAAATTTACTGTCATCCTTCATTTATAGACTTGGAATAAAAACTTCAAAAAAGTCATAAACCTAAATGACATTTTTCATTTACTCTTCTGATGCAAAATGGTGAAATCGTCATAGTTTCCAGACTACGCGTATGCAGTGCAATGTGGCTACACTGCTTTCAGACTTAATTAAGCTCAATTCTGCAATTGATATGTCACGACAGATGAATCAAGAAACGGCTAATAACGACCTGTGGTAAAAGGTGACTACATGAACTGTTTTGATGCATTAATTTAGTCGACCACTTTTGCTTCGCTTCTGGTATGTGTGTGCCGAGCAGCCATAAGCACCCTGACACAGAGCAATAAATGGTTGCAAAACTTTTGATTTAAAAGCTTCATGATATCTGCTCTAATGAAAGTTGGATTTTTGATGACTGAAAATTGCAATTTAGAATTTTTAGGCGATGGCAGCGGAACTATTAGAATTTCATTCCATTTCATTTGTACCGACTCACAGTGTATGCAATGCATGCGTGACAAGGCTGTCAATTTTTAGGAGCTTTTATCTTTTAAGGGTATACATATCATTTTGACGTGTTGTAAACGGTCATAAGGCTCAAATTCATTTGATTTCAAGCGATAAAGGGCTACCCCTTCAGCCACAAATTGGAAGCTAATTTTGACAACTGATGACGACTCAAGGGGGTTTGGAAGAGGGAGATTGGTTAAAAGAAACGTTTGTTGGTTGGAATTGGAAAATTATCCGCTATAATCTCTTTTGAAGCACTTCTTGTTCTTAATTAAGAAAACTGAATTAATTATGTTGAGAAGGTGGAATGTTGCGAATATGTTTTTGCATATTACTTTGATTTAGTGCGAAATATTGTACAATTTTAAATGACAAATGGGCTTAAAACTAGTTGTGTAACGAAATGAAAATCGTGATCTTTTAAAACTCAAAGTCACCCAAGAAGAAAGTGAATAAAGTCAAGTACACATAGATCACACTAATGTACCATTCAACTCCATCAATACCAGCTACACCACATCATTCAAAATGCATCAAAGAAATGAAACTGAAATGAAATAAATGCAATTCATTCACCGTTCGGCAAAAAATGAAAACCACCCTTTTGCTGTTAGATGGGTAATAATTTCATGTCCAAACTAAGGTAACGAAGAATGGTTTATTACACCTCATTATACCGGCCAACATGCAGAAGAGATCCACTATTATTTTAATAAATAACTTAATTGCTTCATCCTACCTCTTCATGTGTAATTTTATGGTGGACCGTACGCCAGTCCTTCTCTTACCTGACTCTTCTTTGTTCTGTGTGGCTATAAATAAATAAATATTAATTTTTCTACTCCTTTTTTATAATGGCAGGACATAAATTTACGAACAAATACTTGGACCAACTTTTTGACATTGCATTTCATTCGATTCGTTAAGTGCTGTCTGGTTAATTATTCTCAAAACTCATTACACATTTCAAGCATCCGAACTTATTACTTCGAGGAGGTTGAAGTACCACAAAATAGTTTTTGGTTTGGTACCTCCTGCACGGAATGGAATGGAGTCAAGAGAGAGTATAGAAGAGTTGTTGCTGTTCTTTGTTTTGCGTGAGTGAGTAATGAAAAGATGAGAAAATGAATGTTAAAAAATACGAGAGGTGGTTGGAAGTGGTTACGCTTATTTATTAAAGTCATTTCATTGTTATTATTTTTGTTATATGAGATTACAAGGAAGGTGAAGGTGCACTATTCTCCATGCCTTAATGAAATGACCTTTGGCATCATCAAGTCATCTTCTCCACTACCACAACAATCACAATCGTGCATTACGTGTTTTTGAATCCACGCAGGTACAATAATGAATATTGTGTTGAAGGTATATTTATGATCTCCTAGACCCTCTCGAATTTGTTTCAGCACTTTAGGGTGCAAATGAAAATTGTAGTTTCCGCATGCTTTTAGCGGAAAGCCATTAATTCTTTCCTCAAGAGAAAAAGATCCATCACTCTTTGCGTATCCTCCATCCACTCTCACTTTCTTCGGGTAATTTGTAATTTTGTAGATTCAGCAGCTTAGTTAAATGCAAGCAAATGTGGGAAAGAAAGAACGTCCGAGTTAAAATTCATGGTAATCACGATGGGCATTTATTTTTTGGGCTACCACCCTCAGGCAACTAAATATCAGTCGAGGATCAGTGCGGTAGGTAAATAGTCAGTTAAGTGTCTATGGAATCCAGGGCTTAAAGATAACAACACGCCTTCGCCTTTCTTTCCCCTTTACTTTTAAATTCTAATTTATTACATAGCACTAAGCATTGACATCGGCTTGGCACTAGCCTCGTAGAACAGCTTCTCAACCGATCGAGTTCGAGATGGGTTTGTCAGAAGACTCATTTTGGATCGTACCAACACAACAGCTCCCAACAATCAAAAGGAAGATGGTGAATTGTGGAATTCTTTTCATTATTCCAAGTGTTATGTTATACAAATTTCTTCTTCTCATACCACCACGCAATAATGAGGCCACAGAGCGAGAGAGAGGCTTGATTCTTGGATGTGATTTATGACAACGAGGGCAAGGGGAGAATACTTTTACAGGAGATAATCTACAGACAGAAGAAGAACTGTAGTTTCGATAAAATCTTTTCTGGAATGTGGCTTCATATCAAACCAATCAAGTCTACTTTACATTCCCTGAAAATATAACATGACAGGTATTTTGAACTTTGGTGAAAACCTCAAAAGCCATAAATCAAGATGTGCTCCAAAGTTTTAAATTGTACCTGCTCTTGTCTTTGCCTTGTATCCGAGGAAAAACAGACCTAGCCATAAGTCCTCAATGTCAGCGATTATCTGAGACAGTTTTACCTAGATACTTAAATAAGTCAATCAACACGAACAAAAGGTGGGACCTTGAATGAAATGTAGGTACACAAACACAACTGCACGAGTAAGTAAACAATTGCATTGGAAGTTGAATAAACCAACAATTATTAATTTAATAACAGTCCACAAGGGAAAATTGCAACACTGATAAAGTAGAGGTCACCGAAGGCAAGTATTCAATCAAAAAGACAGCGTGAATCAATCATCTTCTTTTGTGCTTTTACTGCCAGTCTCTCATCCCTCTTGTCTGTCGCAAACTGACCAAATTAAACTCATCATTCAAATTCAAATACCTACAAGAGTGACAGGGACGAGATAAAGAAAGGACGCAGACCAAACTCTTAAGGCTTGACCGACGACTGTTAAAATGACTTTACAAACAGATAGGCCTCTACCCTGGAGACAAAGGGATAAATCAATAAATGACAAGCCCGAAGCATCAATAATTATTTCAAGAGCGTCGTTAAGAACCTATTACTTCTGTTAATCGTCAATTTTGCAACTAATTACAATTCTGTCCAATTAATAGTTGAATCATGGAATTGTCTAACGTAAAACAGTTAAAAATCGAACAGACAACTCTTCAAATCAAATCTTTTTTGATCGTGGTCTTGATAACGTGAAATATGATGTATGATGACGTTTCATGTCGTTTTGATAACAACCATCGTACCTCCTCTTATTGACGCTGAAAAAATTCCCAAGACACCTTTATATGTTCCGTGCCTCTTAAAATGGGTCACATAAATGCTGTAAGCCAATTACACGCTGCTTAGTAATTTTTCTAATGGCGTTAAAACATAAGGATGTGGTCGTGACGTCGTACGCAAGGTAAGAAGGATAAGCAATTAATTTTGTCTACTACCACTTTGCAATCAACATTAAGAAGGCGAGGGCGAAGAAGAGTAATAAATTTTGCGACCCAACAATCATTGCTCGGTAGGGAACATTCGATTTGCATCTTTCTTTTTTGCATATAGTAAATATGAATAAATAGTTTTCATTCACGCTTTTTATTATTTATACGTCTCATGCATTTAAGATGATTAATTATTATTGCGAATTCTTTCTTGTCTTGTGTAACATTAATGCATAATCTGCAAGCGAATGAATTAATGCATCTCATACAGGAATCCATTTCATTAATTAATGCCTAATTTTTACGATAAACATTCTCAGGGACACACGAAAGCCAGTGATTTATAGCCACGTTTCTTTAAATCTGGAGATTCGACGATAGTTTTTTGGATGAAGTTTTTATACTTTCCTCTCCATACACTCCAACAATACCAATACCAGATATGGAGTCTCTAAGTCTAATTGATCCAAACCAAACGTTGTCCTTTTGTTCCGTAAAAAACAAAGTTTTATTCTAGTGCAAACTCCAGGTTAGCTAACTTAGTCACGTTTTATCATTAATTGATGAGATATTAAGCTAACTATACCTAGAGCAATTAGTTAGATAGATGTCGACACAAACGGTTCGTGATAGAAAAAATTGTCTGACTGCTTGGGAAGGTGTCCTAATGCCAAAATGACTTTTTATAAAATGCAGTACATCGTTCCCTTTTTCTTTGACAAAAAAGTTGAAGGCGTACGCTGCATCCTTAATCCTTAATCAAATCTAGTGCAAGTGTAGTACGAGTGACTCTCCTTGCTAAGAATAAGGCACACACAGAGGAATGTATTTGATCTGTCCAACATTGTTTCACTTTATTTCATTTAATTGCATATTGCTGTAATGCCGTATTACAGGCACATACAAGTTTGAAGTGCATTCTTACAAATTTTTATTAACTCATTAATTGCCTCAAATTCGTTGATGCATGTTCTCTTTGATCTAGATCTGCTTGAAAGCTCTTCTATATTCTTTTTGTTTCATAATAGTAGTTAAAGCAAACAAATTATCTGTTGCCTGCTGCATGCTTCAATCTTGTGGATTTGGCCTCTGTCGGTCGGGCGGTGTGGCCTGTTCTTGAGAATGGAAGATTGTCAGTCAGTCTACTTTTTAATTCTTGTCCTCTCACACGTTCGTTACAACGTAGGATACTCTCATTCAATCGTGGCTGACGAAAAAATTGTCGGCTCTGAATAAATAGAACAAAATTGCGTGTAGTTTAGTTGTAGTAACATGGCTGTAGGCAGATTTTAGTGGAAGACATCATCGCATTCCACCAAAGTCGGTAATTATTATTTGCACACATGCAATTTGAGACTATATGCCTGCGAGTTATGGATGGAAGGGTGCCTTGTTGCAGCCGTCCTCACGCAATGTAGATAATTTCTGATATGAAAGACAAATAAGATCTTGTAAATAGCTTGGAATGGAATATATTAAGGAAAAACCTGCAGCAGGCAGAAAGTTATATAAACCTTTCGGTTTGCAAGATTTGTCTCCTGATGCGTACACTGTCGAAATGTGTCACAGCAATAAATAATATTGTATTTAAAAGAGTGTAAATCTGCATAATCTAGGTTGCGTACGAGACGAGACAGGCATTTCAAGATAAAGACGACTTTGAACTCTGATCTTGATGAACATGATTTAAATGACGAATGAATGGTATCATCAGACTCTCTGGCTCTTACTCTGAAAAAGAAACTTTCTTGTGGGTTCACTCTTCACTTCGTTTCATCTTCCAGATCTTCTCATACGGAATTAGTCGAGTAAATCATTTAGAATTTTATTCTTAACGCAAATATATGCGTTTTCTACTACAAAAGCCATTTAGAAATTTGCAACTGAGGAGTGTAAGAAGAGGTAGCAGACATCCTCGAGATAGTTTAATTTGTATGCCAGAAGAGGAATTCCTCTGTTGCCATTTTTGGATGAACAAATTAGCAGTCACCATAATAAATAACTTCAAAGATCACTTGGCTTGTGTTTGTGGTCGTCTTATTAGTCCATAGATTAATTTAAAGTTGCAATGCTTTGGTTTTTGGCTTGCCATTGCCACCACACCAACCAAACCAACTTTGCCATCCATTCTTAGCATCATTCGCGCAATAACTTAATAGAAAGTGATTTGACGAGGTGTGGAAACAGTAATGTTCTAACCGTTTGGACGTGGACAGAAACAAAATTGTGGTCAAGGAAAAGGTTGCAGATGATTTGTCATTTTCATGAAAAAAACGACGTTGCATTGACCGGCTGCACCTCTCTTGAATATCTATGTATTCCAAAAGTATTCAGATTTGAGATTTGATTGCAGATAATTAATACGAGAGGCCTTTGGCCATACACTTTTTTCAAATAGGAGCAAAAATTGAGTGTATTGTAATGGCCATCATTCTCTCATGGCATCCCATAAGCGAGCAGTGTAGTTCACAAATTTGCCACAAAGTAGATAGGTAGCTAATTACGGATCAGAAAGAAAAAGTATATAAAAGATGAATTATCAATTATGGAAGGAAACGTAAACTAGCGAAAGTCTTGACATGAATCACGCAAGCTTCAATTAGCAGAGGAAGGTGACATCTGACCGACTGACTGCAGCCTGTGCATGTCATTAAGGCACTGTCGGTGTTTATCTTGTAAATAACGAGTGCAAAATCGTGATGAAAGTGGTTCCGCAAATTAAGTCAGCAGCTAAACGGTGCTAGTTAAACCATGCACCTGCAAATTTTAAGTTAACAGAATGAGCATGATGGGAGCCATCGCACCTTTCCTCGAGTCGTGTAATTTAACACTTTACCATCCGCTGTAAACATTTTTTGAGATGAATAATTAATTCACTTGGTAGCAACAAATTTTCCCTTAAACCCACTGAATTATGGGCACAGGCGACAGTTTTTGGGTGACAAAGATAATGTAAAAATGCTTAAAGTTATAACCAGTCATTTAATGGTGAATGCAAAAATGGCAGACGGCGTTCAATGTTTTTTCTAGATCTGTTCGCCAAATGATAGCATGAGATTGAATGTCTGCTTCAAGACCCAACAACTAAGAATTTGAGAGTTTATAACAATTAAAGCTTGTTCGAAAACTTTGTAATGAAATATTACAACCATCACTCATTTAATTTGTTTTGTAAAACCACATGTAGTCTGACGCGATTAAAAAGTTGAGTGCGTAATGCATATCTCTTGCACATCTCTGTTTTGTTCGAATAAAAAGAGTGGTGTTTAATTAATCAAGCGTAAATTGTCACTTTCATTACGCCTTGCAAAATATTATATGTTCTCGCTTTTTTGCCACGGCAACGAATTGATTCAACAATGTTCTGCAAGCATAACTGAAATTAATGAACTGCACCATCTCACTTTTGGCGTAGTTGAGAAATTGTGTCATATTTACTTGAGATGGGTGTCAAAAATTCCACACATCTTTTGAATCCTTGATAGAAGGAAGAAAAGGGTAACTTGTAATCACCCCTTCTTCACCTCATCTTCATCACCCAAAGTGTTAATTTTGATGTCAGGCTTTTGAGACTTTAGACTATCACATCATTTAAGGAAATCGAGAAATGTGTCACACTCCACTCCAACACTACTTACTTGCTGTACGGTAAACATTCATCATTTTAAGTGGCAAAATAAATCATGCCATACACGCCAAATGCCACTTCTTCGCACAAGGTTTATCTCTTAACCGCAACTCGTATTTGCATACAACCTTGATAGGCGTTTAATTCCCAGACTGTGCCCACATTTGTTTTCAACCAACCGAGGTAGCAATACCCAATAATTCGACGCTCCTTCATTTTATTCTTGTAGTATCAATTCGAAATCGGAAAGTTTCAAGTCGCCCCACATTTGTGATGCTCTTCTGCTCCTCCCACTGAAGAAGGAATGAAGGTGCTCTAGACTTTTGTTGTCCACAATTAACTGATGGTTTCTAAACGCAAGGATACAATGAGAGATTATTACTATAATTATAATTTATTAATTGAAGGACCACGCACTGAGCAGAACAATTGAGGGATTTTTACTCAAAGTGTCGTGTCTCAAGTTGATAAACAGCACCTTTGCCATTGTACTTAACTCGCATCATGTTTTCAGTACGACAAAAAAAAATACTTTTGCTCTGCCACTCAAGAAGGCATTTTTGTAATAATTTGCTACAGTGACCATCATTTTACCGCGTCTAATTTTTATTTATGTTACGCCAATACTCATTACCCATTGTGTACAAACTTTATTATGTGACAGACCTTTCCTTATAGCGAGGTTAATGTTAATGGATGGTCCGTCGCGTGGCCTACTTGTTTAATTGACAGGAAAGTCAGATCAACAGTTCCCAAAAAAAATAAGATGTAACTAAAGATGTAGAGTCCGAAAGTGAGCCAAATCAGGAATATCATCTACTGCAGTGGCAAAGGCGACCCATCAAATCCTCTTTTTTTATATTTCAATTCAATGTATAAACGTCTGAAACATAATATTATTGAAAGTAGCCCTCACAAATGAAGTACCATATAATTTTATGTTACTAATTAATACAAATATCCATAAATTGCTACCACATCATTTGTACCAAGGCAAAGAGCAAGGCACCTGTAGGCTGCAATGCGGTTGAGTTATTGCAATTGCCGAAACAAAAAAAAACCAACAATTTGCTCAGAATACAACAACAACTATCCCCCAGAGTGTGCCTTGCAAAATCAATCGAGTATGTGCGTAAAATAATGATCATAAAATACAAAATTAATAATTCGACATACTTCATCTGAATTATTAAACTGATTGACTTTTAATATAATGAATTAAATTGGCGACATGTAATTTGACTTTTGACTCAAGCAAGTAAAACAATATATCTCGGTCGAGGACCACCTTCAAGTAATGGAAGGGGGTGAAAATTACAAGTTAAAAAGATACTATTATTGATGACTATTATAATAGGAAGCATGATTATGATTATATATATTCTGATAGTGATAGCACGATTAGGTCAACGAAAACGAAACAGAATTGAAGGTTAAACAAAATGAATTTGTGAGCTCCTGGAGCGCAAATTGATCATTCATTACCAAATTGCCTGTGCTATTGCTGTCAACGTTAGACATTGTGTTCCTCTTTCTTCTACTACTGAACTGAACCGAGTTAATAGGAATTTTTATACAAGAATGAACATCATGAAAAAAAAACAAAATGGTTACCTCGCTTTAATTTTTTTACAGCAAGAAAAAAGTTATTTATCATTAATAGTAGAATAAATCCGATTATTTTGAGGAAAAAGAAACAAATCAACCTCATTCCGCCAGCCTATAAACAGCGAGAGGTTGACGGAGACTTTCTCCGTCTCACCAATCTTCAGCTAAAACTTTTGTATTGGCTGCTTCTTCTCCTTGTCACCCACCAACCTGAATCCAAATTGAGGAGAGAACTTTGTGCACCAAACAAAAACATTTTTTTAGTCTAAACTTTTACCAACTGCGCCTTGCCAATTGTAAACAAATTTTCATGTGTTTACGGCTTAGTTCATGCACCCCACTCTTAATTTCATAGTTTCCGTAAAATTTTGACCAAGGCCATTGCAGAGGAAGCACAAAACGTCTCCACCTTTCAAATTCCGCTTTTTGCACAGCATGAAGATGACAATTAAAAATAAAGTCTTTTACAAAATGAGAGAAGATGCCCTTGAGACCTCAACATTTTATTAGGTGTCATTGATTTGATGGGATAACACATTTACCAGATGCTGTTTACATACAAAGTCATGTTTGAACTGATGATTCAATAAATTCCAATAGTCGAAAGGTGGGCCATTATACTCGTTTTAACATTGACTGACAAGATCAACTTTACCGCACAACACATCGTAAGTCTCTTTCAATACGATATATTGACAACTTTTATTATTTCGATGGATTAGAGATTCTCTGGGGAGCAGCTTGAAGGATTAAAAAATGAAGAGTGTGCATTGATGTTTCGACTCTCTTGCTGCCAAACAGCCACGCTGGATGTCAATGCAAAAAAAAGGTTGACTTGGCTTTGGGCTTATCAAAATTCAATCAGAATGCAAGATTTAATTCAATGATTCAATTATCAAATGAGCTTGCTGACTCTGAGAAGTCTCCTCTGAAAAGAAGTATATTACTGCTTTGGTGCTACAACCCAATACTTGTTGATGTGGTAATGCCACAGTGTTCCATTGATTGAGAACTAGTTCACACGGGACACATCTTTTTATGATACCAATTTGAGACTTGGAATAATAATCCAGGGTAAAACTTGGTTAGCAAGGCCTTTTTCTTTTAATTTAATGCGATCATAATTTCACTTGACTTGACATCATTTTTGTATCTGTCCCTAAACATGTTTTTTAAAACGACGTGATCAACTGATTAGCACCAGAAGAGATAGTTTATGTCTCATCTGGTCGTAATCAATGTATGACATATATGTCTTAATGTGTCTCATAAGACCTTATAAATATAACAATCAAATGGATCGTTTACCCACCTACTGATCCAGCATTGAACACACAATCGTAGTAACAATGGATGAAGCAATGATGTCCAATCTAAAAACCTTAATTCTGTGTGGGCAGTAATAATGACTACTTATTGCCTCCTAATGGCTATGCAGCATTTAATTCAATTAAATTTAAAGCCTCTTTCAATCTATTTTTAATAATCTTTATCGACAGTTTCATCTTCGCTCATTCCCAAGATCAAGTAAGACACTGCCCAACTGTGATTTTCAATGTTTGATCACCTAATCACGAATTGTAGCCTTTAACTATTGCTATGATGATCTGCTTTGCATTATGTTACGTATTATGGTCCATTATTCTCCTCCTCAATGACATTTCGTTTCATTGTCAGACTCAAGTGTCAAATTCGCATAATAAATGATACAATGCAAAATACAAAGTGAAAATAAATCATAATACAGAAGAATCAGTCCTTTTCTTTCCATGGCTCACTAACTCAGCAAACTGTCCTAATTTGATTACCCAACCTGATTATGAGAGGCTGTGCAAGGCTAAATATTTTGACAGATTTGTGAATTGTAAAAAAGTCTCGACACAAGTTCATTTTAACGCCTGTAGGAAGTCTGTCTATTTTGAAGGCATGAACTGCATCACTTTCGCTCTAGATCTTAATTCCACTCTAATCCAATTTACAGTTTTGTGATGACGGGCAGGGTTAGCAAATGAAAAGGAGTAATGGAAATGACGTGTCCTTCCCACGTTACCTTTAATTAAATCCATCACCCAACATACCTAGATACTTTAGGAAGAGTGCAATAATGAGAACACGATAATGCACACCAGAATATGAGGGCGTTTTAAGTGTTAGCAAGATCGTATAGACGTGATTAGTGATAGATGTATAAGTTACTATTAACAGAGTCAACGTTCACACGAAATCAGAAGTTGCAGATATTTTGACAGCTAAAACATGACAGCCTGCCAGGCAAACTTTGTAAGAACGTAACAATTGCACTCCTAAAATGGAGTTAAGTAAAGTAACCCAGCTCTCAATTTCGATGGTCATTTAATTCGTTTCAGAACTCACGACAAAAAGTTTTTTTTCTGTTTAATTGTTTGCTCCATCACTTTTTTTGTGGGTCTTGGGTTAGAACGCTAATGGACACTGATTTCTCATTAGTAAATGCAAAGAATTCAAGTGATAGTGGAGTGATCAAGGTCCTGTTGCATAGACAAGAGACCAAGTTTCAGAACTCTTCCCTACTTTTGAGATAAGCTGTTGGGTTTCACACGATGCAATGTCCGCATCACGATTCCTGCAAGAACTCAAGTTTAGAAACATATCATTTTTGTTTAATTGTTAACACTTCAAGTAATGTCAAAAATTAGTATGGGAAAT
>JAQIWU010002404.1:0-12304 GCA_034696445.1 Isotomiella minor
TACTCACTGTTCTCTGTTTTTTTTCAGTCTTGTCAAGTAGTGATAAAAACGTGGACAAAAGAAAGCTGTGCGAACTGGCATGTCTTGACAGAAATGGCAAATGCCGATCTACATCAGAATTGAAACTAGACGGGTTGCCAAATGGTCTTAGTTTGGTTAGTTATAAACACTAAATATAAATGTGATTGGGAATGTTTACCTTATCAACTGGATTGATTACTTGCAGAGACCTGGAGCACCTTGTGACAACTTCCAGGTATGTTCACTTCCAAAGCCACTCAACAACTTGAATTAATCGATCATTCATTTCATATTTTGTTTATAAATCTACAGGGCTACTGTGATGTATTCCTTAAATGTCGTGCCGTAGATGCTGAAGGACCATTGGCTCGATTAAAAAACTTGCTGTTCAACAAACAGACATTATTAAACATTGCACAGTGGGTGACGGTAAGTAGTACATTCCTTCAAATGAATTAATTTACTAATTTTGTGTGCAACTGTAATTTGTGTAGGAGAATTGGTACTACGTTCTACTTATGGGAGTTGGGTTCATCATCATCATGGGCCTTTTTATCAAATGTTGTGCCGTTCATACTCCTTCGTCAAATCCAAAGAAGGCCCCACACATCAGAATAGGGGATACCCTTAGAAGACCCATTAGTACTCTAAGACGACATGTAAGAACTATTTTACGATTGTGCCATCTTCATTGTCCCATGATTCCAAGTTTGAATTTTGATTACAGAGACATGCACAGTATAGAGCAGCTAACTCTAATGTACCAAACGGAAGTTCTTCGAATCCTCCACCATCTGGAGCACCTCCACCGTATTCTGCAGTAGCGGGTCCAAGTGTACCTCGTCAGTCAGGCTCAGGCGCAGGCCCTCCTCATGGTTTTGGGGAAGGCAGAGGTCCCAACAGAAATAGAGGTATGATTTAATTCTAGGAAATCATTGAAGCAGTGCTAACTATAAGTACTGTGTCCATTTTATAGCTCGACCATCTAGCGGAAATCCATACGCAGGAGCTTATAATCACAAGGACTCGAGACATCAGCAGCAACATCGAGTTTGATGGATTGGGGAAATTAGATTCGCTAATATTAATAGTAATGACGCTGTTTTTGTATGATGAAGGGTTCTACTATCATGACGCAACTTTTTATACCACTCCCTCCATCAATTTGTCAAGACGGCGTTCGTCTCAAGTTGTTTGTAAACCGTTTTGCCATTTGTTGTATTAATATTTGCTACTTAACGTTAGGTTATGCTTACCTTGTTCGCTAAATTCATTCTTCTGATGCCAACGGGACAGCACTTTACACTTAACGAAAACGTCAATCGCATTCCACGAAGATGCTCATTGTTATACAAAATACACCAGACTCAATTGTCATCTCACTCAATCCTTAGCTCTAAAAATTGTGAACAAAATCCAACTCGAAAGCTCAAAATGAACTGTACTAAAAAGCAAGCTTCGAATTGGGTTGGAGAATATTGCAACAAGTGTCTCGAACTCTTATCAATTTTATGTTTACTCGACTGTTTTTCTATTTGGGTTTTATCATCAATTTCTTTGCAACTTTAGTTTGTAACTTTGATCTCTGTATGATAAGTTTTTAGCTACACTTTTTGGTGACTTTAGTTTCTTTGTGTAAATCCGAAACCTTAATAGAATCAATGCAATTTTCGCTTCATATTGTGGACTGTTCAGTTGCATGCGATAGTTGAGACTCATTGGGTAAATTGCATTTTGAATTTTAGGTTTATACTTTAAGTCCTTTATGATCTAGTCTTTGGTCTGAATAAGTTGTTTTTATCAGGCATGTTACTGCTAATTATTTATTACTTCAATTGAATGGGATCTTGTTCTGTTTTTACACGGTTGAGTTGCAGAATTCGCCAACAAAAAGCTGCGCATTACATTAAACGACGTAAGCTCAATGATAATTGTTTTTTTTCTCGCAATTTGTACGAATAGATAGATTTGTCGTCGTCAATAAAATGATTGTTTCTGTTCCTATTTATATACCCACGTACGTACATTGTCCGTCATATACCATTAG
The DNA here is from genome assembly GCA_034696445.1 of Isotomiella minor. Taxonomy (NCBI): domain Eukaryota; kingdom Metazoa; phylum Arthropoda; class Collembola; order Entomobryomorpha; family Isotomidae; genus Isotomiella; species Isotomiella minor. The sequence continues at coordinate 2,069 of JAQIWU010002404.1, forward strand.
ACCTATACCACTCCTTATTGACACGTGCCAAGACCTTCCAGTGAAGTCGTCTCAAGTAATTAAAAGTAACGCTCGTTGTTAAAACAAAAATTGCGACACATATTCTTAAGCCTAGAAAAATTGTCTGTAAAAATGTAATTTTTCCCTTACACACACAAAAAGCCAGCTTATCGTATCAGCTCTTTCATTCATTATTCTGCGGCTAGGATTTACATACCTAAGATTGTTCAGATAAGTCACATTACCTTACATGTGTAAGTCTTGTAAGATTGAGACGATCAAAAGTACAGATTTAAATGTGTCGTACTTGCATAACTATTAAACTATATTCTTGTGAACTTTATGAATATACGATGAATGAATTAGACTTGCGTTGCTGTAAACTTTAGCGAAAACGAACATATTTAATTTTTTCACAGAATCAAAAACCATGAATAAAAAAATGAAGTGATACAAGTCAAAAAAGTCAAGGTCTTCTCAAACTTTTTGAAAAAACGTAAATCTGTATTGGTTGCTTTGCACATGGATTTCATACAACACGATCGTCTGCTCTTCGGCCGTCTGCCCTCGAACAAACTTGTCCATGTAGAATTTGTCCATCAGTTGGAGGAGGAGGGCAGCCTCTTGTCCAGGCTCTTGGGTAAAAACCACCTCCTTCTTCCTCCACACCCTCGGCTCAGAGTAGAATTGAAGGAGTTGGACATCGTCAGATGCACGAGTGACGGGGACGAAGGATGCCAGCTCATTGTCAAAACTTAGATCGAGGTGGGAGTACTGGTCCACAGGTTGTGGGGGGCAAATGTACTTCCCAGGGTGGTGTTTCAACCTGTCATATCGTCTCCAGTTGGGAGTGACTTCGTTTGGGGTAAAGTCATACACATCCGCCCATTTGACTGATCGGAATCTGTTGAGCTTGGCTTGCTTGAAGTGCTCTGCATGTAAATTGAGAGGGGCAAAGTGAGATTTGTATTATAGAAAGGAGGATTCCTTGTACCTTGGATCCCTTCGTAAGATAAGAAGTAAGGGCCTACAGTGATGTCCGTGGAGGCTTCAATTATTGGGTCGGACTCTGCAGCCACGAATAAGTGGACATTTTGACAATCCCTCAATCGCAACTGGGACGAGGCAGAGACCAATGTGGAATTTGAGGTATCTCTCAAGAAAACGCTAAAAGAAGAATGATTTTAATTAGGTTTTGAACTACAATTTGAATTGTCAAGTCGAACCTTCCTCTAACTGGACCCAAAACAATGAGACAATCCGAGCAGTCGTCAATTGTGACTTGACTTGAAGTGTCAAGGATGTATATTTTTGCATTTGAGCAGTTTCGTATGATTAGTTGTTCTCCATTGACGTCCCCTGGTAATTTGATGTTCTGTTCGCCACAGTGTAAGTCTGCTATTGTGTAGTCCGAGGGGTCCACCTTCTTCTTCAAGTCCCTATTCACAATGTAAAAAACGCTGTACGCATCGAAAAGGGCTTTTCTAGAGTAGTCTTACCATGAGTACTGCTTGATTTGACCCCGGTCTTGGGGGTCAATATTACAGTCGTTGTTGGTAGCCCCAACAGTGATGATTTCCGAGAAGGACGTTTCTTTTTTCAAAAGAGACTGTCCGCAATTTCTGCAATTACAGAATCGCCAACAACGAGAGAACAATGTCCCCATCTTAAACACCTACATCTAAAAGCATCTAATTTATGAAAGTATGGAAGAAAAAGTGTCAAACACTCTGGTGATTCAGCTTCTGCACAGCCAACCATCTACTTTTAGCTCTGGATAATGCCATGCTACCAAAAGGTACAACAAACTGAGGATGCGGGAAACTCCAGCGTTTTACATGCACGCACATTCGTTGATTTTGGCACAAAGTTCCCTTTTTCAGAACAAAGTATCATTTTCCCTTGTCATTGTTTCTATGAATTAATTTTTGGGAAGCTGATAAAAATTAATTGATTGATTACCAAATATTTTCTTCTTTCTGAACTAAATACCTCCTGACCATGTCGATGTCAACACGTCAAAGTAAGGCAGAGGTTCAGCCACGTGAATCGGTCAGACAGAGTGTGCGCAAAAGTGTAGATGCCAAAAAATCGGAGGTTCAACCTCGTGAATCTCTTAGAAAGAGTGTGAAGAAAAGCCTGGGTGGAAAGGATGAAGCTAAGAAGTCGGAGGCTCCACAACGGGAATCCATTAGAAAGAGTGTGCAGAAAAGCTTGGGTGGGAAAGAGGAGGCCAAAAAGTCGGAGGTTAACCAACGGAAGTCTGTCAGGGTCAGCCTTAGTAAGAGTGTGAACAAAAGCATAGATGGAAAAGATGCGGCCAAAAAATCAGAGGTTCAACAACGGGAATCCATTCGAAAGAGTGTTCAGAAAAGCCTAGGTGGAAAAGAGGAGGCCAAAAAGTCGGAGGTCAACCAACGGAAGTCTGTCAGTCTCGGTAAGAGTGTGACCAAAAGCATAGATGCGGCTAAGAAGTCGGAAGTTGAACAACGGAAATCTACCAGAAAGAGTGTGAACAAAAGCCTAAGTGGAAAAGACGATGTCAATAAGAAGTCCTCCGTGAAAAAGTCTACCGATCTAAAGAAGAGTCAGAGTCGTGCTGGGAGTAGTAAGAAGAGCATCATTGATCAAGGGAAACGGTCAAAGGCTTCCGGGATGATGCGTAAATCTGACAAACGTAGTCTTAAGACAAAGTCAAAGTCATCGCGTGGTGCTAGTGGTCGGACGTTGGACCGTCTAACGTCACAGGCAACGTCCGCTGCGTCAACCCGAAGCCAGCATACTAATTCTAGTCGTCTCAGCTATCTTGACCGCATGGTGGCCGACTTCCAGAAATCCCATGACCAACCGGAGTGGGCAGCTCATTTCAAGGCGTATTTTCAGGATGAACCCCACCGACCTTCATCATCACGTCGTTCCACCCAAATTCGTGGACGGAGTACAGCCAAAAGCCTTGGCAAGATTAAAAGCTTGAGCAAGAGTAAAAGCCTGAGCAAGGCTAAAAGTCTGGGGACGAATACGAATACAACAGGACAAGAAGAACAACGCCTAGGATCTAGAACTAAAAGTCAGGCTACTTCCAAAGCTCGGTCAAAATCTCATAAACACCACCACTCTCGTCATCGTCGAGATGAGTCCACTCAAGACTTGAGGGCCTCAGGGGAAGCTTCTTTTTCTATTGAGCCGTTGTGTGAGTCTAAGTTCCATTCTCAAAGTACCCCATAATTACAAATGTTTATGAAATGCTTTTAGTGGTGGAAGACATTCCAGAAACCCCGAAGGTTATGGAAGTTGAAACTTTCCCTTCGGAGGGATACGTCGAGGCCAAAGAGCGAATCGCGGAATTACAGAGGACCAATTTTGCCAACAACCAAATAATCCTGTTCTTTATTGCGTCAAAGGACAACTTTGGGAAAGCATGGCACTCCGACTCAGTCACCATTGAAAGGGCAGTCCTGTTTCTTATGAAAAAGTTCCAAGCCGGAGGTAATTTGCTCAAGATTGAGGTCGGAGACAAAGGCAGATGGTAAGTCAGTTCATTCTATTGGGAAATTGTGAGAATATCCATGTGTCTCTGGATCCAGGAAGGAAAAGACCAATCCCTGGAAGATGGATCCAAAGTACAATCTTTCCAGACTACCCACCATTATGGTTTGCAATACCATGAAAAGACTGGATGGGAAAAAGACTTTTGACATGGAGGCTCTTCTCACTGTATTGAAAGACCATTAAAATACAGTAAAGCTTGCAAATATTTTGTATCAATGAAATTACGTATGCGTGCAATAAAGTACTTGGCTACAGTAATTGGGCCGTAAGGGGTACTTTGAGACGAGACGATTACATTCGACCCCTCATCGTCCTACTTGAGAGATTATAATAAATGCACTTTTTGCACTCTTGTTGTGAAAAATCCCCTCCCCTAAGGTAAATTTGTCTTCGACGTTCGTTGCCCTACACTTCATTCGTCATGAAGCCCAGTCTTCTCAAGATCTTCAACAACAACAGTCCACTACCGTTCAGTGTTATTGTCAACGTTCATTAACATTTCAGTGTTTGCAACATTGCAACTTTGCAGATTGCAACTTGTGCAATTGTTGTTGGCATTCAAGTTGGCGTGGGTTCGATTTCTCTCATCTTATAACGAAAGAATAATAACTTGTTTAAATGACTAACCCACTTTTGGCCTTTTGAAAACAAGGCGAAATAATAGCCCACCACAAAAACTATGCACATTGCATGTGAGGAGGAATTATTATAGTACCATTGTTGCTGCACTGACTCACCTGTAACAATAACGATATATCCCCCTTTGTTACTTTACTTTAACTTGATGGACCATCATCATCAACTGTGGTTAATTTTCAGTAGAAATCTGTAAAACAGAACAGAAAATTGTCGCTTAATTGCTTCTAAAAATAAGAAAAGTTTCACCTCGTAAAAACAATCGAAATCCATTCGTACAAAGGAGATTTTTGTGTGACTTAAAAGTGTTTGGTGCATTATATTCGCAATTGTTGGGTGCAACACAGTTTGCAGTTGAGCAAAGATACAAGCGATTGGGTCAATCAGTAATTAGCATAAAGGAAAAATGTAAGTTTTCTGCACGCATTACCTTTATTTGTACAAGATTTTATTCATTTCGCATTTACGTGGTCTTATTTTTGGTATGAGGCTTTAACTTTTTGCATAATTTCCGGTCATGTAAAAATGCAAACTTTATAACTTCTTGAACGCACGAAGGATTAAACATGAGAGATACTTTAAGCGTATAATTAAGGAGGTAATACTGCACAATCAAACAACTTACAATAATGATTGTAATTTTTGCACAGGTCACCTTACTCTACCGTAGCGTCATTCGCAGATGAATTGGTCAACTTTATATGCATAACTGGACTCATCATGGCCATGTCTGTGGTCCTTCTTTGGGCTACAAGCTTCATCATTTTAATGGGATGGACCAAGAGTATGAATACCGGACAGAAGGATGATGCCAAGAAAAAGGGAGCTTCTTCAGCAGCAGAGCCAAATAATAATAGCATTTTAAGAAAGCAAAGAGCTTCCTGATACTATTTATTTAGATCGTGGCAATATTCCCTTCAAAAAACTATGTTTAGAGCTCTCTTTTTTATTTTTTTATTTAGCGTAGTACAAAATGTGGTTCCTGGCAGAATTTAAATAAATAACCGTGTGCGAATCGAATCGTCAAAGGTCTAATGTCGCATTCAATTTCGGAGGGTGTAACAGTTTTCAACATACGTAGTCATTAAGGATAGAATAATTGTCAACCAAACACGGGGAAAATGGAATGAGATTATTATCTAGAGTCAATGACAGACGGTGTGATGTTGGTCAAGTTTTAGCTGTCTAATTTAAAGTTAGGTAAGAATCTATTGCACCAAAGCTATACATCATTTTCACGATTGATTGCGTATCATTAAATTAAAATCACTCCCTTGCCTAAAATGGGTACTGTCAGAAGGTGTCATTTCACCCGAAGATGGGTGTGTAATGATTGTAATTAAAGTTGGACATACAAAAGGAAGGACCTTAATACCCTCAAACTGAATAGTATTCTCCAGCATTCCATCACTTTGTTTTCAGAACTGACATACGACCCAGGCTCATTTTGTCTCTGTCTCTTAAATCATGGCTTCTCCCATTGCCCCAAAACCAGCTACTACGTCCCCAACTCCTCCCAAAGGTCCAATATTGTATGAAGACGACTTCTTTTATGAAGAAATTCGAGACCTGGGAATCATTATTACGGAGTGTGAGCCATCCAGTGTCACGCCTGCAACGCCAACGGTAAGCGTCGAGCCTAACCACAATCATCATTCCCACGGGTCGGGGAAGAAACGAAATAAGGGGATCGTTGGAAGCTTTGTATCCGGGGTGGGTCGAGTGTCAGGGAGTATATTGAACAAGTTTGTAGCCGCAGGGATGCAAACACCGATCGTGAAATACCTACTGAGCCCAAATACTTTACGGAAAGCCCTGAATAATGACCCCATCCTCAAAGAAACCTTTCGGATCATCTTCACCAGCGAACCCGTCCAAAAACTTATGACCCCTGAGGCTTTCAAAATCATTCTGGACAGTGAGACTGCAAAGCAAGTCATAACTCCAGAAATGGTAGTGTGGCTCCTAAATCATGATGTTGTGGTACAATTCATGACCACAGAGACGGTAAAATTCATTGTGGAGTCTGAGGTGTTGCAGAAGGTCCTTAGCCCAGAGGCCATACTCCAAAATATGGAAACTCGGACGGCTAAAGCGCTCCTGAAACCGGAAATCATTCACCAACTTGCATACTGTCAAATCTTCACAAAACTCATGGATCCAGACTTTTTCGTCAAGTTTTTAAACACCTCTGGGGTTCGTGCCGTGATGACAAAGGAGGCCATTGAGGACGCTCTTAAATGTCCAGGGGCATTGCGGACGATGACGGAGGAGACTGTGGAAAAACTCCTAAAGGTTCAAGGTGTACAGAATTTATTGGACCATGGAGCCTTCTACAAACATTGGTTAATGGTATTTGATAAAATTAAGGAGCAAAAGATGCTAAAAGCCTCTCAGGAATGAGGGCCTATTTTCCTGTCTACCAAAATTATCTAGTGAATAAATTGCACAAAAAGTAGAAATGAGATTAATTAATTTGATCGACTACCCTCAAATAAGTAGAAACTTCATCCGATGTAATCATAATACCCCGAAAACTGACAAGCCCCCATGATCCCATCAACAGATCTGCAAAAGTAGCCTCCACAACAATTACCTCTAAGGCCATCGGTTGGGACGCATGGTTGGCGATAGGTAATACACTTTTAGAACCAAAGATAATGCATTTTATATTAAAAGACCAATGTGTTTTACAGAAAAGATCCTTACATTGTCCAAGAATCCTGAGACGACGGCTATGATGGAAAAGATGAAGACAAGCTTGACCCAAGATCTGCACATTTTGGTTTTTTTAACAGGTGCTAATTGTAAAATGTGTCCTACGCCCTGCGTGCTAAAACTCCAACTGCAATAGTGGAATGAATGAGTTCTCCAATATATGTATCTCTTGTCAGAGTTTACTGAATTCTAATTAGTTTGTACACCTCGTTAAAGTAGTGATTTAAATTTTAAATGAGGCATCTCTGGATTAGAATTTTGAAAGATGAGGCGAGGCAAGTGATTCGTAGTTGGTTGCAGGTGTTGAAGCAATAATAATTGCTTCTTCGTAAAGTAGGTATAGATGATGTGCGTTAATGAGTTACTCCATCATTGAGAAAAATGCGTTGGTTTTTGTTTAATGCAATGAGGAAGGAAGATGCATACCGGAACTTTAATTTATGTTCTTCTACTCCCACCGACTGCTTTTCATTCATTCACTATTTTTTTAAGCTTTTAGAATAATTGCCAGAGACAGAGCCAAACTAATTGTAACTACTGTGGACGGGGTGAAGAGGGATGATGACTTTGAGAGGTTTGCAGGTTCGAAGAGATGTTTGTCCGTTTCCTTTTGTCCATGATATCCGGGGGTCCCATGATCGTCGCCTGAAGAACGAATGGGGCAAGGTGAGAAACCATACTTTAATGACCTACTTATTTTTTTACTTTTCACTTGGCCCCTCGCCAAAAGGAGAGCATACTGCTTGTTATCCAGGTCAAACTTGTGGTCATGTTCGGAGAAAGTTGCGTCAAGTAGGAATTTGCATAAAATTGTCCCATCTGCAGGAGTGTGTTGCTTTGCTTGGAAATATGTAGGATCTCCAATCTGAAAATCCCATTAAGACTTTTAATTGCAGAAGAGGTATACCTGCACACATACATAATGTGGCGACGTTGTTCCAGGGGACCAGAACACGTCAACCTTTGTCGTGGAGCAGGAAATGACTGTGGCATTGGCCTAAAATAGGGAAGACATACATAACAAAACACTGAAAGATATTCCTATAATATTTTTCCAAACCATGCCACGTCCATCCTCAGCAATTCCCAGGGCCACGTAGTACGGCCTACTCACTTGGGAATTCTCAAAATTCCCCATCATTGTGAAGATGTACTTTTTATTAAGATGATGATTAAATGAAGATGCCACAAAGGAACAATTGTGCGTCCCCACACATCCAACCGGCATTCCAACACAGTGAGTTTTCTTCTCATCGCAAGATGTGTACAATTCTGCCAGAGTCTTGTCCAACTCTGTCATGGGCTTACCATGATTGAACCCAGGTCCATGTTCATGATTATCATGGTCATTGGCGTGGTCGTGGTCATCAGCGTGGGCCAGCTTTAACAATTTATCAAATCACTTTGGTGGAAGTGGAGAAAGTAAAGAGACACTTACACCACAGATAAGCAGAGCCAAGAAGAAAGCTATTTGAGGACCCTTTTGAAACTCCATGTTTGGTTTTTTTTACCCCGAACTCTGACAAAACTTGGAAGAGACTGGGTCTTTCGTGTTTTAGATAGTTTGCTTTATCTATGTCTAGGACTGACAGTTGTTTAGATAGTGGTCTTGACATAAAACAGACACTTTCCTTATTGTGGCATGATAGAATTATATTTCCGCAAAACCAAGTAATCAATCGATGTTCTTTACCACATTTCCTCTCTCTCCTTTGGGAACATAATTGATAATGCATAGGACAATATTCACTCATCAATCATTGTAATAACTTGAAGCACTTTTCCTTTGCATACTTTCCTTCCTCACCCGTATTTCATTCACTCTATACGACCTACGACGACGACGCAATTGTCTCATTTTATGAATTCATAGTGGTGGCGTGGGACCCCGGCCCTTGTCTTTATGCATAAATCAGTTCATGTTATCGACCAAAACTTGGTAATTTTGCATGGAGTACCCTCTTCTGAAGAGAAAATGATGGATGGAATCATACCTACCTAAGTACTTTAGTTAGGTTAGGTATCTAATCGCATAATATGCGAATAGTGCAGTAGGAAAACAGGGTAAATTAAACCATAGGAGCTATGTATGTCGGTACTAATAATAGCATCAATTAAAGCTTTGTGATGATGATAACGCAGTGTCTGTAATTGTGATTAATCCTACTGAGTTCCTGTCGTATTTGACGTTGCACAAAGTGAATGACTTTCTTTCTATTGACCATTTATTATCCCGGAATACATAGTTCTACATTTGAACGAACTTCAATTTGCATTCGGCTTCATGAATTGTACAGCGATACTTTCCTTTTGTTCTTCATAAATGTGCTTTCTTTATAAAAAGTACGGATGGGGCACAATGAGACAAATTGGTACAAAACGTCAGAATGATTGAACAAATAAAAGCTTCATGATTCTGCTTGTCACAAAATCAACGACTTTTTTTATAAATCTAAACAATTTCACTAAAAACTTGGCAAATTAATGCAAAATGGGTCACAAAATCGAAGTCTCAGAATGTTTGCAAGTTTGCCCCAAACCTGGCCAAATTCTGACGGAGGGTGATTCCACTCAAATCCATTCGTGTGGTCTCTTCTGTTTTTTCTCATCACTTTTGCACTTTCACTTTCACTCGTCGTCTTGTTTCTTGATTCTTTTTTGTGAGAAAATGTAAAGTTGAAAAGATGGTACTTGAATTTATTTTGAGAACAAGGGTCAAGTATCTTGCCATCTGCATCGTAGGCCTCTTTTGCCTCATCCTCTCCCTCTCTGGGAATGGGGACCATTCTGTAGAGGAAGAACGACTCGGCCTTATCCAGTACAAGAAAAATCTACTCACACAGGTCCGTCATCATCATACACTTTGGAGGTCATTTCTATTGTTTCTTTCTTTATAGCAAGCAGACCTTCGCAAAAAAGCAAATGGCAATAAAGGGCCTCAACAAGAAAGTCCGGCAGACTTCCAAGTCCACTTTGTCTCTGGGAAGGAGCTGGCGAAGGAGGTGGACAATGAACACAAGTCCCTCCAAGTGCATACTATTAAAATTACAAATGTAGAAAGGACTAAGGTAAGGCCAAGTCTGGAAGTTGAGTTTCTGTCGTAAAACACGTGATGGTCGTCATGTAGGTCGTGGTTGATTGTGAGGACCCCTTCTCGTCGTTTGGGAAGGCAATTGTCCCAGGAGGTGTGTACGAATTTACCGTGACGGACCTTTTCTCCAAGCGTCACTACTGGTGCTCGGCAAAGTACGGGACGACGCACTTCTTATTTAAGGGTACGTTATTTATTTCACACCATACGGACTTTCTAATAATTTGTGTTTTGACATTGCA
>JAQIWU010002405.1:0-12304 GCA_034696445.1 Isotomiella minor
AGTCAAGGCATATTTCCTTCTTCCCAGGGTGATAAAATATTCCATGCATTTTTAGTTCGCGACATGGTTTTCTCATCGGTGTTGTACATTAATCCTCCCATTCTTTGTCGCCCATCTTTAGCCGCCCATCCTTAGCCGCCGATCTTTAGTCGCCCGTAGCCTTTATCCTCCCTTATCTTTAGCCAGCCATCTTTAGCCGCCCGTTCTTAGCCGCCCGTAGCCTTTATCCTCCCTTATCTTTAGCCACCCAGCCACCCTCCGACCTTCCATAGACGTTGTCCAGCATTATGCACGTATGCAATGTACTTTTGCGAAACAACATTACCAACAACTACGGAAAGAGATACAGATCCAATTTGTAACATGCATGCATTTATAATTATGTAGAAAGAATATACATATGCAATTGACAGTGTATGCAAATGAATGAGACGGGAAAATGAATGATTGGAGTTGTAGAAGCCAATTTGGTCAACTCGGCTCAACTTGGCTTGAGTTGTAGAAGTCTTGGTGAGGTTACACTACGGTTGTTGGTGCATGAAAAAACATTGCGAGTGGTACTTTGTACAGTACAGTCTGGTGCATAGAAAACATAGGTGTGACTACGGTTGTTGGTGCGCAGAAAAACGTGAGATTTATTAAGCTCATATAAGTCAAGTAGAAATATCACTCTTTCATTTGTCAATCCTGTAGCTATCAAAAAGCATTCCAATCCAATTCAAATTACGTAACTTGTATAAAATGACAATCAGTATAAAATTCCAATTCGCATAAAATCATATAATAACATAAAATGTGCTTCCATTGTCAATGTAGATACTAAATATAAAATCAACTAAGCTGCAGAAATTCTCCTGGCTCGCCTATCAGATAAAACCTTCAGATAAAATCAATTACTAGTCTAAAATCTAAACAAACTATAAAAATAAATTAAATTATAAATGAAACAGTCAATTAAAAATACTACTGAGTTTAAGCGGTTTGTGAAATCAAAACTCGTTGTTCCTCTGACATTGGCAACTCGTCAATTTTACCCAATAGATAAGAAATACATCGTAAATATTCAATCGGGTCTTGCTCGGCGTAATTCTCGACTCTGGATTTGATTTTTTTCCCCAACTCAACATACTTTTTGTTAGGTGCTGCGGTATTTCCGTTATGCAATTGCTGGATTTTCATTTCCGTTAACGCTTGCTGAACCTTCATAGCTTCAATAAGTTTGTAGATTGATGGGTGGGACCCGGACAAAATTGCGTTGAATCCATTGTGAAATCCCTCGCATGCGTTGTTGGTCCTGGGTAAGTCATCCAATACTGAGTGGAAACAATTCCAAGTACTAATGGGATAGCGAGGGGGAATTCGGGCTGTTCGTCTGCGATTCATAGTCCCTATCCAAGTTCCTTCAAAGTATTGAATGTATGTCGTCAACATTGCTTCATTTGTTGTAAAAAAGTCTGATTCCAACAATGCTTCATAGACAGTTAGAACGTCTTCGGGTGGAACAAAAGCGAGAGCAGCTAAATGACACAACATCAGTTTGAATTCAGAATCATTGGAATATTCATGAAGGATGTCTGGTTTTGCCTGTATTTGACGATACAGGCACTGTCTAAAGTGAAACAGACATGCTTTCTTTTCGCCATTTGGAAACTGTTCACTAAATGCGTTGCTCGAAGCAAGTTCGAAGTCACTCATCATGGTTTTTGGATTTAAGTTTTGATTGAGTTGCTTGATTGCAGTAATAATTCTATTATAGGTTGCCGTTGTACGATTAGGTGTAAGGCAGTACAATAATGGAAAAGTTACACCATCTCTTAGGCCATGAATTACAAATAATTGATCAAAACAATGCGGGCACGCTTTAAAGGTTCCGTCAAATAACCAATCAGGACACGTGCATAAAAAGTCTAAGTTTTTCTTAGTACCAAATATGATAATTCTATCAGAAGACGGACCCGAATCGAACAAGATGAAATCTTCTTTCTCATCCGTTTGCGTGTAAAGTGGGGGCAAATTGATGTCTTCGCGTGTGCGAGGAATGACCAAGGATCCTTGTTCTTCTGCTCTTCTTTTCCTGATTGTCCGAGAAATATTTTGTACCAGGGGCATGATAGCTTTACTTGCTGGTGGCAGGCCTTGAATATTTCTGGCAATGATTAACTTCGGGATTTCGTGGGAATTGGCAGCATCTTTCTTCACCTTTTCCATCGTTTTCTTCACATCTACTTTAGCAGGATTGGGTTCATGGTTATGTGATGCTAGTTCATTCAGGAGTTGAGGATTGCTGCTGCTCTCCGTGGTGTGCAAGCGAGCTGGACATTTCTTATTCTTTCGTTGAGTGCATTCCCACATTTTCTTGCCCGATCCATTCTTTCCAAATTGAAAGATGAAGCCATCCATACCCAGCAGTGGGTGCTTTCCGTACTTCGATTCTATGAGTTCCAATGGCATGTACAAGCAAAAAGAGATTTTTTGCGTTACTTTAAAAGTGAAATTTGTGTTAGAGATTTCTGCTTGAAGGTTGCAAGTAAGCATAAAGTTTCAATTCATAGAGCAGCCTAGAGGTTTAGATGCTTTTTCTATGGTATGTATGTTTCTATAGATATGTCATCATAAGATTACATTACAAATAATGAATTTATTGGACATTTAGAGAGTGCAAGAACATGGTAGTGATTTTTTTGGTTTTTCCGTATCGTTCTCTAAACATTCCGATACCGGAGGAGAGGTCATTTTTAATTGCGCTATTCGCTTTTCAGCACGAACACAAGCATCAATTTTTTGTCGCGCATGTATTTGCTCAGACCGATGGTTTTTTCGAAAATCTTCCCATATTTCAAATTCTGAAACGCCTTCGTTCCTCAGTTTTGCCTGCTTGCGTTGAATTGTAGTCGCTAATTTTGGAATTTTAAAGCCTTCCCTCATTGCTGGTTTATTAATGGGAGCCATCTGAGTACAAAATAAAAAAAAGGTTTGAGTGATGCACGTTTTTTTTAATTTATTGAATGATAGAAAGTGTAAAGTTCCCAAGATAGAAGTTCCCTCTAAACTACAGTGCAACCGTTCATATAACATTGTACTTGTGAAAAACAAAGTTTTATGTGCCCCCTTTGCCATAGTCCAACCGTAGTGTTTTCTATTTTTATGAAAGGTTATGGCGTCTGTGCACGTAGAAAGAGAGACTAAATGCTGCCTTTGAATGAATGATCGTGGGGGAACCGTTTAGGGAATTGTCACTGGCCGGGGTATATAGAGATAGGGAATGGTGCCCTTTACTCTAGGTGCGTCTAAAGTCCACGTTAGGCCGCACGCTACCCCCACACCGTTGACTTGAAGTCTAATTGTTTTAGAAAAGGAGAAAAGAAGAAAAGAAGAAAGTAAGCAAGTAAGATAAGCAAGCAAAAAGTGATGAGTGAAGGAATGCTCACTTACCTTGTCTGCGACGGACAATCGACCTAGGACGGACTTGAGGGTGAAGTATGGGTAGGGATGATGATGTTGATGACGATGCTGCAACGAACTTTTCTTCTTTTCGCACAATTATAGTTGCAATAATAATTATTTTAGAAGAGCAGAGAGAGGACGATGATGATGATAATCCGGCAAAGCACAACAGCACTTAAAAGTAGTGCAGCTGCTTGTTGGGATTTTCTTGCCACACAGCATCACTTTACCCGTGTCTTTGTCTCCTTCTCTGCTTCTCATTTCATAATCATGTGTGCATGCATTTATTCTCTATTTGACGGCTAAAGATGGGTGGCTAAAGATAAGGGAGGACAAGGTCATGGGCGGCTAAAGATGGCTGGCTAAAGATAAGGGAGGATAAATGCACGGGCGACTAAAGATCGGCGGCTAAGGATGGGCGGCTAAAGATGGGCGACAAAGAATGGGAGGATAAAGACCCCCAATCTTCTCATCATCTCATCTTCGCCAAACCGTTCTCTCCCTCCCTCCTGTTTCCATCTTCTTCCTCTTTTTGCAATAATAATAATAATAATAACGAAACTGCTGCTGCTGTTTTCTTCTGAACTGAAGGACAAACAGCCTGTCTGTGATCAGTAAAACAATAAAGGAAGAAAGGTGCAAAACAATGATGATGAGGAGAAGCGTCATGGTACTTTATTTTTCTCCAAAAAAATGTGCTTTATTTTATTTTATGCCTCAGCTCATTTTTCAATGCTATGATGTTCTTAATAGGAATCAATTTTTGATGGGAATGGAACTTCTTCCACATAATCTTAACAATCGCAACCTTTTGAAGGTACGAATTTGACTGCATTTTTCTCTTTCTTTCACCTTAACTTTTTGCCTAAATTCAATTCCGCACAGTCATTCAGTCAGACAGTCTCTGCAGTAGTTGGTTATTTATTCACGTACGTAGGTACACACGTGTGTTGTTTCCGATTACCCTATGACCTTGTTTCTTTGAATGAGTATTAGGGTATGTTCCGGAATAAATGTACTTGAAGTGTTTACCTGCTATTTGAAACAATAAAAACTGCGTCATTTACGAACATAAGAAGAATAAGAGAAGGTGAAGTCCGCTTTACTACGCCCTCGCTTAGATATTGTTTTTCCACTTGGAAGTGTATCATTGTCAAGGAGACCGAATGTCAAGGCGGATAACAAGAAGACTTGATATAATGATCCCTATTTTGCAAAAAGATTTATTTTTGCAATCAAGAGGGCGAAAGCATCCTCAGGCGCGGGTGAAACCCAGTTCTTCAAAGCCTGCAATATTTTTCATCGTTTTTAGAAGAAAAACATTCGCATTTAAACGAACCTCTTTTAAAATTGTTTTGGAAAAGCTTTTATCCCTTTTACTTTGATTCTGATTCCTCCATCCTTTTCCTTTCGCGGAACTCAAATATATAAAATGCTGCTATTCAAAACATTAGCATACGAATAATACACGACGCAGAAATGAAATACATATATCCTTTTTAGAATTCAAATCAGCCTAAATGGATTTTATAAAATATTCAGCTTTTTTTTAGATAGAAACAACTTGCCCGAAATCGGAGATACGACGATATATACGGAGAAAAGAAAACCCCTTTTTGTTCTAATGCGCTACATTTGATGTGGTATTATGTCGTGTCCTCCTGTGCCCGGATGTAAAATCCCTTTATGTAAAAGTAAGTAAATACCAACAAACAACTTAATCTAAAACCTAATACCCTTTTTCATGTGTGGGCGGATGGATGACTGCGACGCAGCAGCAATTGTGAAAATTATACTGTGCACAAATTCACCTTCTTTTTGTCCGATCTTATAGCAACGACAATGTCCACACAAACAATAAAAATATTTAATACCGTCCTGCAGGGGTTTTAAGAGACCCCCCCCCCATTTTTATATTTTCCTGGAAAGGAGAACAATAAGGCAGGACCAACGCCATGCTCAAGCTTGGTTTATCTGTCCCTCTCGGATGTACTTATTAAAGACCAAAAGGGACACAAGTTATATCTATCTAAGTTGTGAAAAAGAGTATGTATAATAAAACAGAGTGAAAGTGGAAGAGAGAATGAAGTGAAAGTCTTCTTGGCAACAAAGTAATGTAAACACACAACTCATTTTTAAGTGTATACCACCAAACCAAGCCAACGCAACGTTGTGAAAAAAGGGGGACGCTTTGATGTATGATGGAGGTTGGCTTGGCTGACGCTTCTTCGCCATCTGCCGCCGTGTGGAAGAGTTGTGAAGGTTTTGGTTGTGTCTTACCTGTGTGAAGTATGACGGCAGCACGCACCTCTGATCGTCTAGTCTACTATTCTGCAACCGTTCCAACAGTTCAAACAAGTCGTGGGACGCATTCTGAAAAAATGAAAAAAAACATGAAATTACTTAATTTGTTCTCATGAATTAAAACTCATCCATTATCCACTCATCATCCCATCTTCTCGATAAAGAGTCATTTGATTTGAATGAATGTCTTGATAAATTGATGATCACTCGAACACTCATTCCTATACCTGTCACAGAATGCAAACGCCATGGCCAGCCAGGTGAATACCTTTTGAGCCGATGGTTCCGTTCTGTATCGTCAACCGTTCAACAGGTAGAAGCATTACCTTACCTATGTCACAGAATTCAAACGCCATGGCCATGTCAACGACCAATAATCAATGATGATAATGATGATTTTGCTAATGAGAGAGAATCCACATCATCACATCCCCCCAAGGGAAATAACATGACATGATGGAAAGCATATCCGTGTTATATGATGGAAAGGCAGAGAAGAAGAGCGATGACATTATTCTTGTTATCATCTAATTTTTGAATAAAAGCAGAAGTCTTTGGCTTGAGAAGCATCACTCAATTGCTCAAATTAATGTAAAATTCCATTCCTATTCTAATCACAGCCAGGTGAATATACCTTTTGAGCCAATTGGGTAACTTTCACAGGTAAAGTAGCCCATCTTTTCTCCTGTGTGTGTTTATGTCAGCCAAGGTGTGTGTGACTTGTGACACCAAAAATGCATATCAAACCTGTGGTCAATTTCTTCAATGTTCAACTCACTAAATTATCTTATACTTTCCATGCAATCTTTAAAGGTCAGTTTCAGCATGACCATCACCATCACCACAAAATATCCAATATCATTACAGAGTTTGTTGCCCATGACAAGTTTATAAAAGGCCTGGGATCTGTTCTCTACACGCTCATTGTTACTTTGTCCAGACACGGTGGTGGTGAAGTTATAAATCATCAAATTCAAATTGGAAGAAGTGAAAAGGGCTAACAACATGAGCTCAGGTAGGCTCAGACACTTTTTTTGCAACAGTTGCACTTTTTTTACCTCTCTCTTGTCTCTTTTGCTGCTGCCCCCACTACGTTTGTTTCAAAAAAATCCTACCTTTGTTGTTTCCTTCTGGGCAGGGGATAATCGACAACAAAACTAACAGAATTTTATATTTTCTTTTTACAGTACGCAGCGCAATCAACGACCTGGACTCGTTTGAATCGTTTGTGCTTGGAATGGGAATGCATACGAAAGACCTGATCCCGAACAACGTTGCCGACCAGGACGCATTGGGAAACTCAGTCACAAAAATGCTTCGAGGCATTCTGGACGCCAAGAAACTGCTGAAGCGACACGAGACAATCCGACAAGGCTCTTCTTCTCGCCAGCAACATCAACTACAACCACCCCCTGTTGTAACCAACCATACTACGACAATTGGACGTGCTGTGGGAGGACAAGTGGGAGGTTCTCAAAAGTAAAAAAAATGTTTTTTCATTTTAAAATATACTGCTTTGAAATTGCTCTTTTTAATCCCCTCCAGCCAGTCATTTTTGAAACCCTTTTTCATTCACATTTGCTAAAATTGTCACATTTCATTTTCATTCCAAATCTCCATCCATAAAACTCCCCTGCTTCCTATACCATAATCTCAGAGCAACCCTTCTCTTTATAATTCTTTTGCTTGTTTGCATTTTCAGACCGGACGAAGATGAAGTGGTGGAGGGGGAAGAAGAGAAGAACCATCATCGTAATTCTAAGTAATATTATAAATTATAGGATGTACTTTCTAAATTGTTCATTGGTTTAATTGTTGTTGTTAATTGGGCAATAGAAAAAGTCAGCAAATTCATCTACCTTATATCCTCATCATTTCATTCTATAACAATCACAAAAGAAGAAAAAGAGTGCATGCTGTTAGTACTTAATTCATCTTAATTTAATTTCATATATATTTTCGGCAATGTCACAATTCTCATGCGGAATCATTTTTCATTTTTCTCCATTTTGGAACATAACATTGGCATTTCATATTTGTCAATTTTTTTTAAGGACGTAAATATTCTGCACAGCATCACTCACTCATTCATTCTTAAATTACATACAGCCATTGGCAATGATTCTATGCCTATCTGATTTACCTAACCAGAGAAAGTATACACTTTCTCTTTCTCCTCATCTCAAATTTTTTAACCACAAGGTTTTCAAGTAAATATTGCTTTCACCTGGATGTCACATGGCAATTTTTTCCACTCTCATAGACAAGTCTCTGTTCCACTCTCTCTCTTTCTCAAATTGAATGAATCCTTTCACTCAAAAACTAAGCACATTGCACATGGCAATTTGTACTTTTGGTTCTTTTGGATGTCTCGAAGAGAATATTATGCGCAATAATTTTTGTGACAATTACTTTGAAGTCTCTCTTCTCTTTAAAATTACAAAATACAGTTTTCTTACCAAAATTTTGTCTGCGGATTCCCTCCGACTGATGCCCCCTGAGGACCCTGGGGTGGAGTCGAAGGAGGGTCGGTGTGAATGCGAGGTCGACCCTGAGACTGACGACGAGGACCCCACGGCTACGCCTACAGCCTCCATGTTGCAGTTGTGGTTGTTATGATTCCTTCTGTAAAAACAAAGACACAAAGAGAAAATTAAACAAATTCGAGAGACTTGAATCAACAAATAGATAATATAAGGAAGCATGCACGGCTTTCACATCACATGTTATCTTATCTCGGGTAACCAACCAACTTTTGTATAACTTAACTTTCTCCAGGCGTACGTACACACACTCTGTCTGTCTAATCTCTCACCAATTAATGAATAATTCAGAGGACAGAACTGACTTGACTTGGCTTTTGTCTGTCATGGTCTTGGTCTTTGCCAATGTCAGATAAGGTCACAATTTAGAGAACATATAGGATGAAATTACGCATATTTTTACTGCAAAGTTAATTAAGACTCAAGGCAGTAGCAAAGATTCGCCACAGGACGTGTGTATGCCAATGATGTGTTGAGCATTTAATTTCTAGGTTCGGATGTTGGGTGTCTTCTTTTTAGCAATCAATAATTTCAATACATTATTCATGAGGGAAAAATGTTTTTGTTTAGTGGGAAGTGGGAAAGGTCCAGATGCCCATGATGATGCTATGCTCTGGAACATGGAGGATTATTCATTCAGGGCGGGCGTGTGTGTACTTTCTTCCTACGTAAACAAACAAACAAACAAACTTTCGTCCCAAAAAGATCGTCATTTTGTATGCCAAAGTAAAGCCTTATATGATTTATTGGTCAATTCATAATCGAGAATCCAAGGGTAGACTCACAATTCAATTAGCTTTTCTGAATGACTTTAATTCAATTTGAAAGGGAAAAGGAAACTACAAATTTGAAGGAGAGAAAGCTGTCAAAATTAAGCTCCTTTCTTGATGAGCAATTGGACTTGATTGAACTAGAACGCCCTTAGTCTCAAGGTGAGACTCTTCTTCTTCAATCAAGCAAACAAAACTACAACTGGCACGTGGGAAAGTCAAAGGTGTAAGCAACTGCTTTTGTCGATGATGATGATGATAAGCCTCTGGCCAAGGTCGACATCGACATGGAAGTAGTTCAATAATAATAAGTGCGAGAGAGAGAGAGATGGATGGAATTGGGGCTTTACTTCCTTATCCTTTCCTCTCACTTTCTCCTTTACTTGCTTTCTCCACTTTACTTTCACCGTAGGTATATGGACTCTATGGTGCGCACCGGTACAATATGAGCCTTGAAAGGACGCGGAATTGAATTACAATAAGTAGTCCTTTGTTACGGAAGAGTTTTGCTTTTTGCAAGGACAATGTGAACCCCTTCAATGGAGAAAGAGTAGGGTGGGGCACTACAAGAAACAGTGTCAAGGTTTTTTACTTTCACACAGCCTGTGTAGACTGATTGATTGTTTTCAAAACCAAATGGGGACTAAACTTTCGCTCTCCAAAGTTTACCACATCGTGTCAATTTCAAAGTCATTTGTTTACACAACGTAATACATGTTTAAGTGTGGGTTGCACAACAACGTGATTGGTAAAAACTTGATCCTGATCCTTCCACCAAAAGTGTCACTGTAAACTAAACTTTCCTTTCTAAAAAATGAGCAAACTTTCCCTACGTCAACTCAACTCAAGGAGCATAATGTTTACAGAAGGATTATTGTGAAAACCTCACACGACAACAACAAAACACACATTGAGTTTTGTAAAGATAAAGAAGACGGAAGTAGATCAACTTTACTTTGAAATAAAGGAGGAGAGAGAGAGAAAGAGGAAGGGAAATCGATTATGTAGATATATTTTGTAGATCAGATCAACAACAATAGTGGAAGATGAGAAAAAGGGAAAGTCTTCTAGCAGCATAGATAAATCTCGAACGAATTGAATTCTATATTTGGGGACAAGGGAAATGTAAAAATAGTCACAAGACGCACAAAAAGAGATGCGTATTATCATATTCTCAATGTTCCTTTGGGACATTCGTGTCTAAAAATGTAAAAAAAGGAATGGAATGTTCCACAAATGGAAATATTTTACGACTTTCAATCGATCAACGACGTTCACAAACCTGACACAATTTAAGTTTGCATCGATCTCGTGTTTCCATTGCCATTTGCAAAATAAATCAACACAAATTTTTAAAAGACTTTAGGAACGACGTCCTTGAACTAGGACAACTTGAAGGCTAAAAGAGGAAAGAAAAGATAAGGAATGTAAGTTGCCAAGTTGTGACATCAATCACCCACTAAAAAGACAAATTGGACAGTATGCTTTCTCCATCCAACTCCAACGCCTCGCCTTTATTGACACTTTTACACTTGGCTGGAAAATGAAGTTAAAGACGGCTAAAAATAAAACACGCAACGCAACGAAGCTAAAGCTTTAGTCCATTCGACATCGACTCTCTCTCTCTCGACGATGACGACGATCATTATTGTCATATACTTCACTTTTCATCATCACACACTTTCTCTTCTTCTAAACCCTCTTTTCATTCGATGAACTATGAACTAAACTAAAGTAGTTGGACAAGTATCCAAGTCGCTAAAAGAAAATATACTCAACCGAGTGTCCGTAAATTGAACGCAGCAAAAGAGAAATCAATAATTCTCCTTTTTCAACCCTTAAGTTAAAGTTAAGCTCCTTACTTTCTCCTCGTCCACGTGTAGGAAATAAAAGATAACTAATTTATGTTCAAATGACGTCAATGGCATAGGCAATGATATGCAGTTATAGTTTGTGGTAAGACACCCTTAAAAAAGCAGGTACTGAATCTCTGATTTCAATTATGTTTCTTTTTTCGCTTCCGTATTTCTTTCTGGAGGGCACAATTTATTTTCAGGTATTTTTTTACAATCTCTCATCTCATCTCCAAGCGATATAATTTGATTTTGAAAAGCGCACGAGACGAGATAGGTTGTTTTGCGTTAAACTTTCTCTGGAAAAAAGATTGAATTGTGAATGGAGATGAGATGAGATTGCGAAATTGATACACGTCGTTGACTTCGAGAGAGGAGAGGAAATTGTAAACAGGATAATTAAGTTGCTGCTTTTAAAGAAAAAAAGTTGCCATTGCCGTCATAATATAAAAACTATAGTACGACACAATTCGACGAAGAAAAAAAAAGGTGAGTTGACAAATAAGTATAGAAGTGATTATCCTAACAACCTGACTATCAACTTACACATCAATTCAATTAATCGATGACAAGTAAAGTTTTACAGGCATTGTCAGGGACGTATAATCCTTTCAAAGTATATATAAAGTGCTATTAATCCGACATGTCGCAGTAAACAATTCACAGAATGTCATAGCAATTTTTATAGACTGTCGTCCTTTTCTTTGGCACATGCTGCTTTACTGTGTGAATCAGTGACAAATGTGTGGTCACAATAATTTTTACGTTGGGTTCAATTAATTCAAGCATCATTAATCAAAAGAAATGATGATATAGTGTAACGTTAACACACTCCACTCCACTTCTGTCATTTGTCAAGTGTGTATTTTTTATAAGAATTATTAATTGAACTTGGGTTAATTATTGCAAACTTTATGTAGACAAACAAAGGGCAAAAATATACTTAGGTAGTGTCACTAATTACTTTTTTTGCACTTGCTCAATCAACCCTTTTTGGTCGGCAGGTTATAAAAAATGCATTAAGGTTTAAAATATGTTGGTTTTAATTAAATTCTTCACGACACAAATATGACAAATGTCATTGCGTCCATTAAAGAGTATGCAATGCGATGTGTAGGATTTCTTTGTTTGTTTTGCTATGTTTCCTCATTGATTATACTTTTGTTTTCCTACGCATTTTACAACGTACAAGTACTAATGACTACTTGACAATAACGATAGTAAGTGATACGGCTGCACTCCAAAGAGATCCAAGGGAATGATATTATTGTAGTTAACAACAGGATGAAAGTGGTTGGTTGTGTAAAATTGTGCAATATTTTCATAATGTTTGGATCTATTGTTAACCTACATAAGGAAAGGAGAGAGCAAAGTACTGAAGAACCTTTTA
>JAQIWU010002406.1:0-12301 GCA_034696445.1 Isotomiella minor
ATCATCATCATCATCATCATGTCATGTCACATCAATTTATGACTTTTATATAGAAGTTTCAAGGGAATGCGAATCAATAATACATCGCCATCAGCCTCCGGTTACAACCACAACCACAGAAAATAGATATCCATCACTGACACAACCAGAAGGACCCTATGACGTCCTGATTGATTAATAAGAAGACAACCGTCAGATAAAAGGGCAAAGTTCCCAGAAAGTGAATGACATGAGCATGGTCTTTCTGATGAATTTATGCATAACATTTATTCATTATTCATTGCACTCACCCACCACAGACATCCTTCGATACAAAATGGAGACAATCAACGGCGTAACTTTTTTCTTTGTTTCAAAAAATTCAGACAGAAAGAGCGAGAGAGTGGAGAAAGAAATGAGAGAAGAGCAAGAAAGAAGAGAGAACAAAGAAAGGGTCAAAGCACTTTCCTTTCTTCGATGCTTGGCTCTTCTGCCGTCTGACTTTTCTTTCTTTGTTCTCCCTTCTTTCTCGACTGTTCTCTCTCTTCTTTCTTCTTCTCGACTTGAGTCAGTCAGTCGTTGGAAGTCAAGGAAGGAGGAAGCACCACCGTCACTTTTTGCTAGTGTTGTTCAACTTGACAAGTGGGAGGAAAACCAACTTCACCTGTAATTTAAAGTAATTTGTCAGTTTGATAACCTTACCCATTGTGAGACGATATAACTTATCTTGCTTTCATTTGTTTTTTACTTAGTTTGGTGTGGAGGCAAGAGGGGCGAGATGTTTTTCGGTCAGGACGTTCTCTTTCACGACGGGCCTTTGGCCCTCCTTTGGATGGCAGGGAATGGCAGACTGTCTCTGAAGAACACGGCGGATGCTCGGAAAAGGGATTATCGTCGCATCTTGGAAGCAAATATTCCAGAGTTGTGGTAAGTGTACTACTTATTTATTAATGATAAACCACTTGTTTTATTGACGTGCAGTGACATCCTTCGCAAGTACTTCCCTCAGATGGGAACGGCTCACGGAATGTCGTTGAAGCAAGCGATGACCCTGGTCAAGGGGATCAACTTTGTCTTCTGCTACAAAATGAATTTCCTTGCGAGTAAGTTTCTGTCACTTTACTTCATTTTGATTTCTCGTACAATTGGGTGACTCAATGTTATGTGTTTGTACTTGTGGCATTTCAGAACAGATTTTTATGGACGCCATGAAGATCCATATGAATAACATCGCTAGACTGAAGCAAATTGATTTGGAGCCCCAGACGGTGAAGCCTCGAACCAAACAAAGGGCAATTGAAAACGATCCAGCAGCGGAGAAAGGGATAATGAACGAGTATGGTAACCTGCACAACGTCAGTTTTGAGATGCTTGATGCTGAAGACCTGGAACCAAGGCGATTTGCAAATAATGCGACCTTAACCCCACCAGGCACTCCTGCTCCTTTCCCTGGTCCTGCTCAGGTGTCTCCAGCTCAAAAAACTCGACGACAGAAGAAACGAAAGGCGGAGGATACTCAACTGGGAACAGAAGAAGTAATGGAAAAGCTCAGAAATGCAACAAAAAATCCGGACGCCCATTTGATGGCTGAGATGCCGGATTTGAACCTAGCAACCCAGTTTCCTGAATTTGGTTTCGATGACGGTACACATTTCATTGCTCCAGAGATTGATAATACGGGAACTCGACCTGAACTTCCCATTCCCCCTGGCCTACGTTCTCCGGAAGGAAGACCGAGCACGGATACCCCTCATGATCCTCATCCACGAATGCGCCCTATTAGACCAAGACTTGATGAGGAGGAAGAAAATCAAGAGATCCCTGCTTTTGCAGACCAGCAGCAGCCTGATGTGGATGCCATGGAATTGCAATCACTAGAAGACGTTCAAGTGGAAGGGAGGACTTCTCGTCGTGTTCGAATGCGGCTAGCCATTGACGGGGAACATCAAATTCCCATGGATGATATTCACGATCAATTAAATGCTCAAAAACGCCCATTGGACTATGATGAGTTGAGGGAGATTGCGCGACTCCGAATGCATGCTGGGAAAGAAGCTCGAGGAATGATGAAGATTAATCAAGTGGGCCGACGTCTTATTGGAAGTGGTCTACGAGAATTAACAAATGATCAAAAAGAAGCTTGTAAAAGACAGCGACATGAAGCGGATGAAACAACGGATCAAAACTTGACTCCTCCACAAGGCCGTGGAAGAGGTAATGGGGAGCGTCTTCGGGAAAACTTTACATTCGGCCTTCAACAACAGTCGACGGTTGGACCTCACGCTGTGCCTGTCAATACGGCAATGCAATCGCCAAGCAGGGATACCTTCTTTCCACCACCTCAAGAGTGAGTACAATAATTACCTATAACCTCTTGCATGATTAGTATATGAGACATGATATATCGTAATTGTTCTTTGTTAGTGCAAATGAGATACCTTTGCTTCCCGAGGACGACCAACCACCTATCGAACAAGTGCCATTTTTCAATGAGGAGGAAAATCCCATGCCTCGGACTGGGGATGAGAATGAAGAACAGCAAAGCATCAACTCAATGGAGAGGGGAGCTTCAATGAAATTCAGAGACCTCTTTCCACCAAGAACGGTCAACCGACGACAGGCTGCCAAAGGGTTTTTGAGCCTTCTAAGTAAGAACCATGTTTCATACATTTTCCTTGCGCATGAATTGAATTGCATCTCTCATTTTCTAGAGCTCCAAAGCGTACAAAAGGTTTCGTTGAAGCAGGACGCCCCGTTCGGTGACATCGTCATTACCAAGGTCTGAAGCAGTGAAGATATAACAACAAGCCTTTGGTTCCTCTCACTCCATGTGTACGCAATTATTAATATTCAGTTAACATTCGTTGCAGCACTACTTACGTTCTTTAAGTTACTTTACTTACTCACTTACATCTTAATTTATACATCTTCTGTGAAAATCAATCAACTTAAATCATTTTTGCCATAAAGTGTTGTATGTTTTCAAGAACACGAGTAATTATTTGTATGAATACGACATACTTTTCATAGCTTAAAATTCGAAAAAAGCGTTGTCAAGTCAGTATTTTCTGCATTGTTGAGTTGAGCCATTTGGTAGAGATAAGGTTGCTGGAAGCTTCATCTTATCTGCTTGTAGGTAAACTGAAGATAATCATCCATTCATTCGCTATCTTTTGGCTTTTTTGACATCCAATGCTTTTTTGTTGGTCGCACTCTTGTTCTGCCGGAGCAGTGGCTTAATTGTGCTCTGGAAATCATAGACATCTTCAGATTATAGAATAATGTCACGTTGTTGGTTTGCATTGGTAGTGTGCTTTCTGGCTTATGCTCACAGCCAAGAACAACTTCCCCCAGAAACAGTGCAGCGACTTGATGACTTCATCCAGGAATTGATGACTAACCACTCTGTACCTGCGTTCGGGTTGTCAGTGGTCAAGCTAGGAAATGACAGCAGTGAGGAAATCATCCATACCAAAGGCTATGGCTTTCAGGACATTGAAAACCAAGTCCCATCTCATGAAGCGACCTTGTATGTAATTGCATCTATCACTAAGGTTAGACAATTGAAAACTACGCCGTAAAACAATGGTCGGGACGATAATTTTGAAAATGGCATATGTCTAGAGCTTCACAGCAACACTTGTAGTGAAAACTTTGAATGAAATGTTTCCTGAACTGGGAGAGGATGTCCTCAACACTCCAATCCGTCAGCTAGCTCCGGCATTCAACTTTACTCTACGGGATAGGTACTGTATATTATTGCAAATAAAGTAGCATTATTTCCCTTCACTGAAAGCATAACTCGTATTGGCCCAGATACCGTTCGGACTACGTAACTTTTAAGGATCTTCTCAGCCATCGTGTGTGTATCTTTCCAGATTTCCTTGGGTGGATGTATCAAACACTCACGAATGAAAGTGATGTTCTTTAGTGAGTGACACTATGCCTTTGAACTAGTTTTTAGTCCTTGTTATTGAATTTTAAAATAGTCGACAACGATACGCTCCTGAAGTATGTAGTTTGCGAACTGGTTATTGGTACAACGACGGAATGTATGGAATGGCTGGTAGCATTATTGCTTCCATGAAGGGTTCAACTTATGAGGACATGGTATAGGTTTTACTGCATTATCGTAATCTATACCTGGCTCATATGAAGTTGCAGGTCTTTGACTGTAGTTGCAAGAATTTCTATTTGATCTTGGCATGAATGAAACAACTTGGGTCAAATCAACTGATGACCATAATGGGATGGCCAATCGATCAGTCCCCTACTACTTCAAGGACGGAACTCTTCACCGACTTAATACTGAACTCCTCAAGTAAGTAAATCATGGAATTGTGCTTGTGGGTCTTCAATAGTGAAAACTTTTTATTGCATTGCTTTGATAGAGGAACATCGGTTCTTACTGCTGGGGCAGGACTGATAAGTTCCCCAAAAGATATGTTAAAGTATTTGAAATTTCATCTCAACTTAGGCAACGTTGACGACCGACAACTTATCCCAGAGGTTGGAGACGTTCAATGATGATGAAGTACCATTTATCCTATACCTTATTGTTAATACAGGAAGCAATGGCGTGGCTTTACAAGCCAAGTAATCCATTGGGGTATGGAGGTGTGAAGACAGGGGAAGATCCAGATGCAGTATTAGATTATATGCTGGGCTACGCCCTTGGTTTTGAAATTACAGCTTATGATGGTATATATCTTGCTGTTAATGTTTCCATAACCATTGACTTTTTAGTGCTTCAGGCTTTCGAAGAGTTGGACATGGTGGATATGCCCCTCCATATGAAAGTTATATTTCTCTCTATCCAGAGTTGGGTCTTGGAGTTTTCACAGCCATGAGTGGACCGGGGACCCTGATCCGAGCTCCGACGAATATTTTACACAACGGTCTGTTCAACATTCTCCGAGGCATGTCTAAGATTATGCGGTGGTATTACTGGAGATGGTGATAACGAGTCTTTGAATTGTACAAAGGGATGCAGGTTCCTAGGGTTCCGTTCCAGGTCTTGGATAAGAATAGATATGACACCATGTACCGTTCAACTAGAAAAACGCATGCAATTCCAAGAATTAATCCCGAAGATGCGGTTGGCGTCTATGGGAGTGGCCTCGGTGGTAATTTGGTGGAGTAACCCTTTTTGGAGTTTGGTCAAATGATAAGTTGACTTTAGGGTATATGAGCATTACTTTGCGTGCCAATGACACAGGAGGTCTTCAGGCGTACATGCTGTTTGGCAAATTTGGAACAGGGTGGCTTGAACAAGTGACAGACAACATTTTCACCATCAAGTGGGACAGTGATGTTTGGCAGCTTCATTGGATCTTTCAGTGGGAACCCACTATTCACTCTATTTACTTTGTTGACCAAGACAGCCTCATTCTTAAAGACAATGACATTGAAATGTCCGACGTTTTTGTGCGTGGGGTAAGGTTGGACGATTTACCAGTCATACCATGGACTCCTGGCAGTTGTTCTGCACCCAGGTAAATATTGGTGCTCTTTTCAATGTAGTTGAGAACTGACACCCTGGAAACGTTCAATAAAGTATATTCAAGTTGTCATTGGGTTTTATTAGAATATAAGTTCAAGCCACATTAGTGGATTTTCCTACAGCCCGACGAATCTTGACAAACAATGCAATTGTTGCTGGTTGCTCAGTCTCACTTTGCCTCGCACTCCAATTCAAGAGGGTGAGATCATCATGAGACATAAATTATAATCTAGACTTGTTTGTCGTCACAATCACACTGATTCTATTTATATAATTTAGGTCTCAACTTTCCTCACTGGACTCCAACAATGATATTGCTTCACAATTTTATGACACGCAATGCCATGGCTGTTAAATAATTTTCAAGGCTGCTGTGGCTGCGACTATCAATTACTATGTCAATGGAGAATGGACTACTGTCACGTGCATGTCCCACTGCCTAACGATGTTAGTGAAAAAGCAGGTAAATTCACACCAATCCAAACTCGTTTTAGAAAAAATCTAATGTATAATTGTTACAGTTTTAATGCATAAACGAAATGATATCTAAATTGTGAGGCAATCGTTATTTGACATTAGTCAGTGCATTGCTGGATTTGACCCTCTTGCATTCATCATGGGCAGATTGAAATTGATTTTCCTGTTCGTAGTTCTTCATTCCAGCAGTCTTATCGTGTTAGGTTCGAGTTCAAAAGTATTAATTTTGGTTCCCATTTCAACTCGAAGTGAAAACCATTTTTTTGCTCCCATAATCCATCAACTCGCCATTTCATCTCCGACACATGAAATTACTGTTGTTACAAGTGAAAGGCTTGAGCTACCTTCGAATGTACGACAAATAATCCCACACCATGTGGACGATAACTATGGAGCACTTGCTGACGTCAAAATAGCTGCTTCGACCTATTGGGATTTTATATTTCTGGACCCTACAGCTTTTGTCCCTTTGTTTGACAGTCTATTCAATAACAAGGACTTTAAGGAGAAAGTACTGGGGGAAAAGTATGACCTTGTCATATCAAATCTGTTGTGGGGGCAGATGTACTACGGTATCATTCATAAGAATGGAGCCCCATTCATCCACCTTCACTCGTGGCCTGTTGGAAACCACTTTCTTAAACATGCTGGAATGTACTTGCCCCCATCAAATATTCCTACCCCTGTTATGGAGTTCTCTGACAAAATGTCATTCAAGGAAAGACTTATAAACTACGTGATAGACTGGGCTGTTTACTTTTACCACGAGTACAAGGTAATGAGTGCAATGAATAATGAATTTATGGACGTATGTTATTCACATAAATTCATCAGAACCACGCTCATATGTCATTCACTTTCAAGTATCTACCAGCGATGGAGTCTGTATACAAGAGGCATATGGGAGAAAATCTACCCTCGGTTCATGAAGTGCAAAAAAATTTAAGCATGACGCTTATGAACACCCACTTCCTCTCCACATATCACAGAGCTTTGATGCCGGATGTTGTTGAAATTGGTGGCGTCCATTGCAAAGAGCCAAAACCCCTGTCCAAGGTGTGTAGTAATCCATATTTCAAAGTTGAAATGATGTAGTGCAAACCTTTCACTTTATGTGAACTTGTAAAGGAATTGGAGGCCCTAGCGTCAGTGACAAATAGTCCGGATGGCTTCATTCTCGTCAGCTTTGGCTCTGTCGTACATGGTTCCACAATGTCCGAAGAAGCTAGGTTGAAATTTGTAAGATCATTTGCCAAACTCAAGCAAAGGGTGATCTGGAAATGGGAGACTGAGGAAATGGAAAATCAACCAAAGAACGTTGTACTGAAGAAATGGTTGCCACAGCAAGACCTACTAGGTAAGTTTGCATGCCTCAATTCCGTTGCCAAACATTGAAACATTTTCGATATTTAGGTCACCCGAATATTCGCATGTTCATCTCTCATACTGGACTACTAAGCACCCAACAGATAATGTATCATGGCGTCCCAGTCCTCTCCTTTGGCATATTCTTTGATCAATTGACGAACGGAAGATGTCTTACTCAACATGGAATGGGAAAGATGATGGATTTTTGGAACTTTTCAGAGGAAGAATTAAGTAGCAACATCAACTCCATTCTCAACAATTCAAGGTAATATGCTAGCAGACTACAGCTAAACTGGCCATTATTAAAACTGAATTGATGCTGCTGTACAGTTACAAGACGAATTCTGTCGAAGTCTCAAGAATTTTTAAAGATACCATCAATTCACCCGCAGAAAGAGCCGTGTATTGGATAAACCACGTCATTAATACAAAGGGTAATAGTTACTACTAGCGATTATATATTCAACCCAGTAATGATGAATGAAGTGATATTTTTCTAAAGGGGCTCCTCATCTCCGTTCTTCGGCAAGAGAGATGACATGGATTCAATTTCACTCAATAGACGTCTTGGGTTTCTTATTCGCCATCATTCTTGCCTTCATTTTAGGAACTCGATTTGTTTTAAAATGGATTGTAAATGGTTTGTTTCCAAAGAGAGTGGTCAAACTCAAGAGTAATTAACAAAGGCGTATACGTATGAAGTTGGTGTCATTCCTTCTTCACGTATGGAGGATACCAGTTCGTGTCGAAATAGACATTCCCCACAGCAATGCTGCAATAAATTCATTTAGGTATCAAAACCTGTGTCGTCAATTAAATGTCACACCAAACGCACCTTTTATTGACTCGATCTCCAAATTCCACTTCGTGATTACTATCCTTTGCACAACCTTGTTCTTTGAATTCCTGGTAGTTGTTGCATCTGTAGCCCCTAAAGGTTAAAGGCGAGGTGAGAGACTCTTCATAATATTTAAATGACCTAGAATGACTGCACAGCCCTATAAAACAAAAGATGCATGTTTTGAATTGAGTCGGACATTTGGATGGTATTGGTATATCAACACTCACTAAATGTCAAAAAGTCTAAGAAACATCCAGGTTGGTTGATTCCACCATTCGGAAAAAATGTTACAGTCCCCACTTCCTTCCCCCCAACACCTGAATCACTTGTTTTTATCACATCAACAAAATCCGCATCAAGTGGATCCAGTCTGTTTCTATGATCAAGAATTGAATCGAATCCAAGCGACGCTGGGTCTAATCCTGTGACTCTTGGGATCTTTTTACCACCGAGAGTACCACCAAGATTCGTAGATATAAAAGCCCCCACTTGTCCTCCAAGGGACCAACCTGCACAACAAAGTAATCAGCATGGATTTTAAAGAAACGTAAACTACCTACCTATAAAATGCATATCCTCCAGCCTTGACTTGTTCGAACGCACCAATGTCTCAATCATCCGAGCTATTTCTCTCCCAACTACCCTCACATTCTCCATAGCGTCCATATAAGGGGTGGACAACACTCCCCAGTCCACAAGTATCACATTGTAGTCATCAGGTAACTGCAAGTAAACTACAGCAATGTTATCAACAGAAATAAGCAGCATTCATCTTTTTCTTTGGGGAAAAGTGAGATTACTGTCTTTCATATCTTTGGGAAACCTATTGTCCGGGTTCCCATTGTATCCATGGCACAGGAACTTCACCGGTTGGAAAGGAACAAAGAAGATGTTGTTGAGGGTCTCATTTTTGTCTGGAATCAATTCCACCGGAATTTCTTTATTGGCCCTGTGCAACACGTAAAATGGATTAGAACCGTACGACCATCGATCAGTATCAACTCTTACTTTGTGAATAGGAAAAATCTGACGCCGGTTTCCTTGTCACTTAGCACATTGTTGAAGGCAAAATTGGTGAATAGGAAATTTAGGAAATATTGTGGCCTGCGCATTTTCATTGTGAAAAGTCAACAGGCAGGACTTTTGTAGTAACTACACCAATTGACGAAGTAGCGTCCTCGTCGTACGACATTACTAATTTCAAAACAAAGTCTACTTAAAAAACTAACTTGCTTGACCACGTTTTTGAAGTTTCACATTGTTCTTGCGCTGAGTGAATTATGAATGAGCTGCAAATACAAAATAATGCATAATGGGTGTCTTTTTTACAGTAATCAAGCAAGATGAAAGATGAAGTCTACAAAAACAAAATAGGTCGCCTTTATAACGACATTACGTAACTTTTTTTACTATTTAATAATTCTCTTCCTTTTGTAAAATGCATTGTCAGTCAACCCAAACAAACTTTAGATTTTGTACTCTTTGGTGAGAGAGGTTCCTACGAGTATCCTTCATTTTGTTCGCAAAGGCCCAATATGAATGTGTGTAACTCATGCTTGAGAAGATTATTTCGCTCATTGAATGAATAGTCAAAGGGGACCGCAAGGTACTCTGCCTTTTTACCCTTGAGGAACACTCTAATCAAATAGGAGGCAAATTGTAGCTGGGATTTGTGATTATAAAATTATGAAAATGTGAAAGCTGAAGTAATTATTTACTTCACGCGCTGTATAGTCCAAAAGGAAAGACCTTATGCTTGTTTTGTTGGGGTATCCCTTCCGAACTCATGAAGCGTCCTTATGTGAACAAAGAGCTTTGATGCTATACACATAATCATACAAGAAAATAACAATGTGTTTCAATTAATAAAAGTTTTTATTTGGTTAATGCTGTTAAGTACAATCATATAAAAACAATCTACAAAAAGGTAACTGTTGCCCGGGGTTCTTATTGTGATGAATCACTCCCAGTCTTACGGATGAACCACTTGAGGCAATAATGAAAAACTATAGTTGGGGTTAATTTAAATACTTAAATCATAGGCAAGCTTATTATTGCTCTGAAAATTTGTCAGCTTCGCCATCGCTTTGACTTTTCTTGATCGTATCTGGAGAATCAGGGGGTTTGAAGACGCTCGCATTTTCAATTTCTTCCGGTTGTGCTGTTTCAAGTTCATCTTTCTTTGGTACGACTGCTCTCTCTTCATGTGGAATTTCTGGTTCTCCATCTATCCACTCTACCGGGGGTTCTTCAGGGAGTGGGTCTAAGTCTGGCTCGGCTTCTGCCATAGGCTTGGCCTTAAACTCTATGCCAAACACATCTTGAATAGAGGGTCTTCCTGCACTTGCGTTAGTTTCATCTTGAAGATAGTCCCAATGGATCGTGTCCACATTTTCCACACGTTCATCCAAGGCGAGGAGGGGAATATTCTCGGTGTTGGATCCTTCATCTTTCATGGCGGCTTGCTTTCTTTTTAAAGACACTGATGAATGCACCATTCTCAAATTCTCGGATGACTTTGGGGCTCCTGTCAAATCCAGGACAGTGGATACCGAGGGTAGAACAACAGCCGTGTCCTTTTCGGTCACATGCACTCCAGAAGTTGATCCAACGGGTGGCTCTTCTTTGTACTTGTCTGAGGCCACAGTGTGAGGAAGGTCTGGAGGCACGATCTCATCCCACCACTGGTCCTTCAACAATTCTGGAAAGTCCTTAGGCATGGCATCAACAATCAGGTAGCCAACCTGAAGTATAAAATATACATTTAATAACCTCTGTCCAACCCGGCTATAACATTGTCTATTGTACCTGAAGATTTCTATCCACAAACCAATTTAGTTCAAAGTCATCATCATCGTCCCCGAAAGGGTTTAGTAAACTCTCCGCAGTTTTGAGCCATCCCATGTAGAAGAAAAACTGCAGGATTGTGAACAAAGGCAAGAAAAAGTCCAATTCATTCCACTGCTCAAATTCTGCACTTCCTCCTTCTTTCGGAGGCTCCTCGGTTGCCAGCACAACCTTCTTCTCCAAGGCCCCTTCCCGATTGAAAAGCCACTGTCTCCCCATGAGGGTGCTGAGAAAGTACGTGTACACGGCAAGGGTGACGACTTGGGTGTAGACCAAGGGTACGCTGATCCAATCATAGCACATCAACATGTTCAATTGATCCTTGACTTTGTTAATCTCTGTCAACATGATGTTGGCAACAGAGTCATTCTTTATCTTATTTTGAGCTCTCGCTCGTGTAATTATTTCCCCCGCCCACACCAAGGGGATGAATGTAGTACTCGTAGGGAACTTTGGGACGGACGAAGCAATTTCTTGCATAATGTCTTTCTCATTCTCAAGCAGGAGACCTCCTTCCACAAGATGTTCCAGGGTAGGGAACCTCTTTTTAATCCTAGGACTTATGAGGATGAAACACTGGACAATGGCAAGATTCACATAGCGCATCAGCGTCCTCCTCAACAGACGGTCCTTCTCTTTGTTCCCACGGAGATTCGCTTTGATCCAAATGGCAACCGTGTCAATCTACACAAAAAGCACCAATGTTATAATAGACTTTGCTACTGGAAAATTGCAATTACCCATGGAATGTTCTTAAACTGCTCCCACCATCTCCCAACCACCAAACTGACGTAGAAGCCGAGGACGAAAGAGATCGGAATGAGTTGTCCATGTTTGTCACAGTAGTAAGACACTTTTTCAAATATAACTTGCTGATGAGGCGTCAGGAGGAACCGGTACAGGAAGGTTAGGGATACATACAAAACAAGGAATATCAAAAAGTCACGCCAGACCAATTTGTAAATGCTCCCTCTCCATTTGCAAAGTAGCTTTAGGAAGCTTCCGAAAGTTAGTGCGGAACTCGCTACTTTAGACGTGTATGTCACTGTCATATTTGTACGGATTGATTAAGATGAAAGATTAGATTTGTTAGCAGCGATGCGTGACTAATTTGGGACGTGACTGCATGCTTTGAGGTAATTTGCACATCAATTGATTGATGATTGAATAGATACGTTGTGTAGGCACCTTTGTCTAGTCTCAATTCACTCCACGAATTTAATTACTTAATTTAGCCTCAGATCCTGTTTCTTGTGCACTGTATAGAGTGTCGAATATAAGAACCT
>JAQIWU010002407.1:0-12298 GCA_034696445.1 Isotomiella minor
TTTCATCAGAAGCTGTGCGAATAATCAACTAAGATTTAAACTTAAAACCTCACTTTTGTTTTTGGGGTAAAATTGCATAATAAAACAAATAATTAATTGTCCATTGCACAAAGAATAGAGAGGCAGATGCATTCCAAGTCTTAAAAAAGTCCAATTCATTCTTAAACCATCATCATTTTATCTCTTCTATTTTCATGTCCTCCAATAAAAAAAAGTAAAATAAAAGTCTTCTTCTCTTCTTCTTTTAGCTGAGGCAATTGTTCCTTTTTCCTTTTACATTTAATTTAAGTAATTTCCAGATTCTTCATCATTTCTTTTCAATTATTGTTGAGAGGATGAGGGGAATTGTCATCAAATGAAATGAATATAAAAAACGAGTCTAGTCTAGTTTAACAGACAGGCGTATTTAAGTAGCTTATAACCACACCACAATCTTCTCTCTTATTCTTCTTTAAAAGGGAAGAAGAAAGAAAGAAGCCTGTCTAATACAGTTTAGTTTGAGAGAGAGTATTAAAAAGTGTAGAAAGAAGAAGAGAAGAACTGCTTAAATTCAGAGTCATCATGATGAGTCAAAATTTTCACTTTGCTTTTTCTTCTTCTGTTCAAAAATTCTTCATTCACTTGACTTACTGCGACGAGGAGACTACTGCTACTGGAAACTTTATAGAATCGAATTGAGAGAATAATAATAAAAGAGAAGAAGAAAAGAAAAAAAAGAGGATGAAAAATGTATAAATTCACTGCGTGCATTTCTCTCTATATGCACTCTTTTTTTTTACATCATCAACATTTCATTCATTTAAATTTATCCCACCCAGTTCCATTCATTTGAATTCGGATTAGAGATTCTTAAGATTCAATGTCCTCCTCCTCGTCTTCAACTTTCGCAGGTTTTAGGTCCCTATTGTTTGTGCATTATTAAGAATTTGACGTTTAATCGTACCAAAAAGGAAGGAAAATGGGGCAACTTGATTCTCCAATAATTTCTCCAGGCACACATTTTTTATTCACCTGCCTCCTTCCCTCCTCCAGAGCTTTGTAAAATTTACAAGTTTACTTTCTTCAACACTTTATTACACAGCCTTCTTCTCTTCTCTATCTTGGTTTGGTTCACATAAATGTAAATGTAGCAAGAAGAAGGAGAGGAGGAAAGTTCTAAAATAATGTTAATGAATAATTCATGGAATGAGTGAGTGGTTGGTGTGACTTGACTGGAAGGAAGGAACCAGTCCAAGAAGAAGAAGTTTTTAGCTACAAGAACAAGTCGAAGTCACTCCAGCAGTACGTCCCAGCAGTGCCCCTTAAATTAGGCTTCCTCCACTCTCTCTCACACTCCATTCCCCAAAGTATAAAAAGTATCTACAAGAAATATAGTGAACTGAAGTAAAGAAAGCTCTGGCAACAATAAATAATCCTCCTCTCTCTCTCTCACTCGCCCCTGTGATGCGTAATGTAATGTAATTCAGCTTTTATTCTAATCTCATCTCTCAGAATTTCCATTACAAAAAAGTAAGAAATGGAAGTGTAAGTGTGTAAGGATGGCCATGGTGATGATGCCCCTACTTAATCATGATGATGAAAGAGGGGGTTGGTACCCCAAGCTTTTGAGCAGGAAAACAATAGTAATAAAAATTAGACAGGACATTAAGGACGTTAATGAGGAGGCATTACACATTAGATATTATTACACCCATCATATCATCAAATTTATAGAGACCCTTGTGTCACAGCGGTTGTCTTGTACAATTTTTTGGTTGGTAGGGGTTTGGATCTGAGAAACATTCTTGGAAGAAAATTATTCTAAAACATGGAAACTTTCACCATGCATTTTGGGATGTGTAGCTGTTGAATGTCAATAACATTTATTGCTAGGTTATTTCAATTTTCAGATGAATTAGGTTGTGGCAGGCTTCAGATGAATTACAGATGAATTAGGCTTTCAATTTTCGTCAAATTCGCCTTTGCCAAAGGGCTTCAAATTAAAATCAGACAATCTTCTGTTTTGTCATTTCGTCTGATCTCAAGAAAGTACATCCATCCTTTTCAAGTCGTTAAGAAGACATTGGGCATTTGATGGAATAATAATCAGTCATGCTGTGACGACTTTAGGAATCGTCTTCGTGGAGAAACAAACAAAGAAAATAAACGCTAAGATCGCTGTGGAGAAAGCAGCAATGACTGTAATTGACAGCTAATCTTGCACACTTTGAAATTGCAAGACAAAGATACCTGCTCAACGTATCTCTCTCAATCCAGAGATTAGATAATGAAACTCTGAATGTGTATTTCCGCTTTTAGAAATCCAAATTTACGCTTGCAAGTATACAAACTGTCAACCATATTTCCCCCTCACCACCACCCACCCACTCTCTCTTTTGAAACATACTCCAAATTCCAATCTTAGATACTTGACATTTAACCTGGGTGCAACAAGCATGCAAATACTATGTGTAAAAGCAACCGGGAGACAGATAAGCTAAGCTTAAGGAATGGAATGTGTGTATCACACAAATCGGGTCTCGTTTCGTTATCGTATACACCACGTCGTGTTTGTTAAATTAAATGAGTCGGAACATGCGAAATGATGATAAAATCTTTTAAGCGTCTCCTTTCACCCCAAAACTTTCACTTTCTAAGGAAAAAAAGAGAAAGTTTTGAATTGGAATTGGATTGACCAAAAAAGTGAAATGTAATCGACTGCGCAAATTGTTGTTATGTTCGCTTACTTACCTCCATTTTCCAATAATGAAAATAGCAAAGGAAGGAAGAAAGCTTTAGGTGAACAAAAGTAAACAGGACAAAAGGAAAGAAAGGAGAAGACCGATATGTGATGTGATGTGACATATGTGACATCCCCTGGCCGGAATCAAAATCCATTCACATTTACATTACTTACAGACATACATTTATTTTATTTATTCAGATAGGATCAGGTCCTCTCCGAAGTCCTTTTATTTGTCCTCTTTCTTTTTCTATTCTACCCTTTCTTTGTTCCGTTTATTTACATGAGTATTTGTCCCCTGAATGGAGAAAATGACATGTACACACACACAGAAGAAGAGACACAATTCAATTCAATTCAGAGGGACTGGATCTGGCAAAGTAAAGTGAGTGAAGAGGATCAGATGAATTCAAGTGTGTTGTAATGATCCCTAAAAAATTTGTCATTACATAATAATCCAAACCTACCCATCCAATGATTCCCTCGTCCCCTTTTTCCCCCTTCCTTTCCATCCATCCGACCAATCCAATTTCATCCAATCCACTTACTTTTTTTGGGCATAAAGGAATAACCAACCAAACCAAAACTATGGTAGGGACACTACAGAATGTGAAGCAGTACGTATCTCTGTATTTGCAGTGAAATTTTTAAGCTCAAAAAATGGCAAAATATTTTATTCAGATTGCAACGCCACAATGACAGTTTAGGTCATTAATAAATATTGAATAGGTTCGAATTCCGTCATCACTGACCAGAGCTTTGAAATAAAAAAGTACCCAGCGTTATTTGCACCTCGACATATCTCAGTCTGTCTACTACAACATACAACAACAATTCATTGCAATAAGAGAGAAAGGGGTATGGAATAGAGAAGGGTCCCGACTTGAAAAGAGTTGAATTGAATTGAATTGAAAGCGTCTAATGTGGCTTTTCAAAACCAATGATCTGTGAACTATCATCTCTCCTTTCTCACATCATCAACTGTTGAAACTTTTGCTAATGGGGGGACAGATTTCACCCTCCATTCAATCAATCAAATGCCCACTACTTTCTAAAGGAGTGAGTGAGTAAATATCCATCCATTCATCAAATTTCAATCTCTAATGCACCTTATGTGTGTAACCTTACTACACAAACAAACAACTGCACATCCAATCCAGATCAACAACAACTTCACATGAAGGGGTTGACAAAAACTAATTGAAACTTTCTCCATCCATGCCCACTTTCACCTTGACAAATATTAAAAAATTCCTCAAATACCAGCCTACAAACGAACATAGAAATGTGATAAGATTGTTGGTGTGTGTGGCTAATAATAGAGCGATGAAGGAAGGAACTTTTTAAGGACAAATCAATATGATTTATATTTTTCTCTTAAACATAATTACAGGTTCCCATTGTCACCCACTTGCCATTATTTATTTACGGCCCCTCGACTCCTTTTTTCTGTGAAGGGGAAGGGGAAGGGTGGTATGACCTAACACACATAACACAGGTAGGTACAACATTTTGCAGTTTAGATTAGATTTCCTTCTCACACGACATTAGTCGACCTGTGATGTGAGTGAAAGCAACACACACGAGGAAGAATAATCATAAAAGCTACACAATTATGAGCGATTATTGTTATTATTTTGTGACTTTTACACCTGACTTTTAAACTCCTTCCTCCTCCTTCAAATCAACCCTTTTATACGTGATGTAATCGTGTGCTAAACTTTCTCCATTTAAATTGGATGTGTGGTGGGGTGTGTGTGTGACACATGTTCGATATATAGCGAAATGACTTTGCAACTAATACTTTAAAAGTGGAGAGTTGCGTGTGTGACATGTGGTCCATGCCGAATTTTTACCTCATGCTTTCACCCTCAGATTGACGGTTTATTTTATTTTATAAACACGATTTTGAATTAGTTGAACCAACTGACGTAATAATATTCAAAGGAAAATTAGCATTTAAATTTGCAAAAGGAGCTTGCAGTGGTACTTGCACTTTCTTCAAGGAAAACCCAATTAGTGACGCTGCCTCAGGGTTGAATTAAATGTGACAAGAAAATTTGAGTGTTTGAGTTATTGCCGTATTTCATAACTAAACTAAACAAAGGTTAATTTATTTTATTTGTTTTTCCTAATCGGAATAACAGTAGGAAGGAGAGAAAACTGAAATTTCGGACGTGGTTTTCTGCAATGCGACTAAGAATGAAAGCCAGATCTAACAACCTACCATTTTTTTAAAATCTGAGACTTTGTGCTTTACAGCGTTCAACTGGACACTTCGGTATATAGAGAAAGTAACGCGTGTCATCGAGGTCACCTTCCCTCCCGTTCTTAAAAGACTACTGTCTTTTGCAATATTTCATTTCACAGCGAATGTAGTTGTGGAAGAATGAATGCTTGACTTGGCATAGTATTTTATTTTATCAGCAGTAGGGGAAGCATGAAAGCGTCAAAAAGCTGTAGAAATGAATAAATCACGCAGCAAGCCAGAGAGGAAGGTGGGCTTGTTAAGATCACAGAAGTGCTTTTGCATATTTGCTTGTGATTTTTTTGCTGAGCTGTAGGGGGATAAGATTTATTCGATTTTCTTAAGAGGAAAAAGACGCTCCATTTCTTCAACCCTTCCTCCCTCATGTCCTCATAAATTATGCGGGTGGATTCAATTGAACTGGATTGGATTTTTTGAAGTTAAAGAACCACAAAATGCGAACCACGCGTAACCACAATTCATGATTCATGCAACTGCTTTCTTCATTTATTTGTCAACTCCTATGGCTATGGCACCTGACTTGATTCAGGTTTGAGTTATTCGCACTACAACCACCCCTAATTTAAACCAGGCAGGGAGGTAGAGAGATATGATATGACATGATGATACACAATATTTCTTGACGACTGGCTAAAAGACAAGGAAAGAATGGAAAAAGGATAAAGAATTCTTCGATGGATACAATAACCACAAAACACAATGCACAATGGCATGTCTCACGTCTTAAAAAACTTAAAGAGATGGATAAGTGCTTAAGACCAAGGCAGGGAGGGTGAGTGAGTGATAATGCGATGGTTAAACAAACCAAACTAAAAACCAGAAGTAGTTTATTGCTGTGTAGAAGAGAAAGAAGAAGAATGGAATGGAATGAGAGAATGGAAGTCAGGAAGGCAGGCCAAATTAGTAATTCGATCCATTTTAAGCTACATACAGCTTTAACTTTAGAGATTTTGGAAGACAAGTCAAAAGGTGAATGTATACTAAATGAATAGATAAATATAAATGAAAAATATTCCTTCTTTTTTATAAGATCGTGATGCTGGTGATAATCCCTTGAATGTACAACAAAACCCACAACAATTATTCAAGTGGCAGGGAGTGACTGCCAACAGCCAAAAAAACATTTACAGTCTCAGCTTCTGCTACCGTAAACTTCTACAAGACAAAACAGAATTGATTCTTACGTTAGTTTTCATCCGAACATATTTGTCCCTCCTCGTACTTTCTTCATTCTGTCTTCTCGAACCAAGATTTGTACCACAAACAATTGCTTCATGAAATCTGGTTGTTGCATTATGTTTTAGGCATTTACTTTGCTTAAAGTCTGGATTATTTCCTCCAGAAGTGAAAGGTGGAAGATGCGTCGTCCCCATCATCATCATTGCCATCGCGGCCTTTCTCTTTAGCAATGATGATGATGAAGAATCCACCGGAGAAAGTGAATGAAACCTTGGCTGTGCCAATAACGATTGCTGCCACATGACTTTCTCAAACAAAGCCGTTCTTTGCAGGAATCGTAATTGTTCCTCACTCCGTTGTTGTTGTAACCACTGTTTATTCTTGTGAGGATCCATTATTAAAATTATTTTCTTACGAGAAA
The DNA here is from genome assembly GCA_034696445.1 of Isotomiella minor. NCBI lineage: Eukaryota > Metazoa > Arthropoda > Collembola > Entomobryomorpha > Isotomidae > Isotomiella > Isotomiella minor. The sequence continues at coordinate 6,592 of JAQIWU010002407.1, forward strand.
GAGTAAGGTTTGCAATTGATTGTTTCTTCAACTATTAAAAATTTAAAGCTTCAAACATTAAATTTTTAGGCTTTTTGATCCTCCACACAAAACTGTATCAACTCTTGACTGAATCCTCCTTCCTTCCACACTGAAACTTTCCTTTCATGTATGCCTGCCTGCCTTCATTTCATCATTATTTCCTTGCTTTTAATTTCATTTAATTTTGATTATAAAAATCTGTGCATGTTTGACTTCACCACCACTTTTAATTTTCCACCTGACCTTTTATCACATATCATCCCTTCCCTCGTCCATCTCCTCCCCTCTCCCATTTTTTCCCATTTCCACGAATGCCTTAATTTCAATTTCGCACACATATTAATTTATTTTAACGAGACAAATTTAAAAATGTGGAAAAATTAACTACTTTTTCCCCTTCGTTATTTACTAATATTTTTTTACTTTATGACCGACAGACATGCAGGACAGGAATCGTGGTGTGATGATAGATAGGTAACAATGACCATGTCACCACACATGTCATGTCATGTCACTTTGAGTCATTGTTGTGCATTTTTTTCATGGTGGCACTCTTTAGCACACCTGTAATTAAACCGAGCTTGGGTGCGCGCGTTTGTTTCTCACATCAACTCACCGTAGTCTGTAATTAACGTCTTTATGAGGTTAGTTAAAACCACATGAGGTTATGGAAAAATGTGTTTTCGCTTATTTTGTGCTTCAAGGTAAAAATTTAGATTAAATCAACTTCATTTAACTAACTGAATCGGTAGAAAAATTGAGTATTAATGAGGAAAAATAAGGAAGGCGAAGAAAAAATTAATTAATTAATTGGATTGCGCATTAAGAGTCGTGCTAAAATGTAAGAATGATGTGGCCGACATAACTTTTTGCAACAATTGCAACGTCGTATAAACAATGTTGGGGTCTTTGAAATTTTAATAAGTTAAGATTTGAAGAGTGCCAAAGGATTTGGACAACTTTTCAAATGAAACTTTGTTCTTGACATTCTGCATTTCTCTTTGTAGAGTGAAAGTGCAGTTGCAGATGACAAACATTTTGGCCACGTGATGCCCACAAGGAGGGTTCTATATTATTTTAATGAGTTTGTCATTGATACGAGTTTAAAATTGAGATGGTTTAAATAATAACAATGTGAAAATAATTAATGAAATGAAGTCTAAGCCAGGAAGTGAAGGAAGAAGGGTTGTTCTCTCCTTCTTTCTTTTATTCATATTTTTGTCCCCTGTTTGGTTGACGTATGCATGGCACATGACCAATTTGTCAAATAATTGTCAAACTCTAACTCAGAATGTGCATAATGAGCATTGCAGTTGGTAATTGCTAAATAAACCACGGCAAAAAGTTACCAATTCGAAGAATGAATTTTACAGATTCTGCCAAGAAACGAGACCACATCGAAGGAAGCTCTTGTTTTCTCACTTTTTTTGGTAAAAAGAGACAGAATAATAATGGAAAGGACCATGCTGCTTCCCTTGGCATGAATGAAATGAACTGAATGAATGAGAATTTAAAAATTAAATGAGAAAAAGCTAACAAAAGAAGGGAAAAAGAATCGCTAACAAGGTATCCATTTCTCGTGCATTTTTTTTGTATTTTTCATCATTGTTTCAATCCCTTTCACGACTTGAAGAGAAGAAGAAACGAATGCTGGTTGGTAGATAATTAGCATCCCAAATCCAGATTCAAATATAATATTCTTGGGAATTGGAAAACCCCAGGAATCAGCAGGGGGAAGTCAAGTGAAAGAGTGACATGACGGCCACAGCAAGAAGTATCCTCTCTCCTAAAGTGTGAAACTATAGAATACAATTTTGTGGTTGACACGCCAACTTTTTTTTAGCAAGAAGAGAGACCTGCCGTTGTTCAAAACAATCTAAATCTAAATCTCATTTTCGTATCAAATTCGATAAGACAAGAAGACAAGACGCACAAAACGAAATGTACAAGTTCAAACTGAATGAGATTAAAACTAAAGAGAAAATGACGGTCAAAAGGAGAAGAAGTGTTAATAATGATGAGAGAAGATGAGATGAGGTAAACTTGGGGCATGCATGCAATTAGACACCAACAATGGCACGCCACGTTATTTTTTTTGCAACATGTGGTGAAAATTGGGCTGTCTTTTCTCTTCTCAGTGGTTGGTTTGGTTTGGTGTGAAAACAGGGGTTAAAAGTTAAAAAGACGAATACAATCAAGGATTTGTATGACAATCAAAAATTCCTAGCTGAAAATATAACTTCAAATTTAAGTTTGTTGCATTAAAATAGTTACGGCGTCTCCCACCACCACCAGCAGCCGGTGGAAGAAGAGAAAGTATGCTTGTATGCGTTTTCTTTCAATATTTTTGACACTGTCTTCACCAATTCGCTAGCAATTGTACAAGGAAACATGTGCCAAAGGGTGCAAATAAATGACCATGAAACCCTCAGTGAAAACTATGCAATGAATTGTTGAGGACTTTCACTTTTTTCATTACCACCACCCTTCCAAAGTTGAGGGCCAAACGTTGCACCTTGCATACATGATGAACGTCATTTCCTCTATCGTCATCGGATAAGAAAGCACAAGTGGTAGAGGGAGGAATGCTTACCTGAAAAAAATATAAAAAATTAAATTAATTATGTGTCCAGGAAGTGGTTTATTATCTAATTTAATTTGTTGTTCGTCATTACTGTGGTTTCGGTGTTTTACTTCCACAATGTTAAACAAAGAGCAAAAAAGGCCACTTTCTCCAGTTATTTATCACATCGCTGCTGCATAATATTGCAACTTTGAACAGTGATGAGTACATAGACTCAATTTTGACACAAGTTCAATCAACATTTTGTCTTGATTTGGTTTGATTTAAAGTGATGTATACGATTTGTTTATGACTCAACAATAAAAAAGATTGTGCTGGATGATGTACGATGATCCACCTGTTGTCTTTGGATGATGATGATAAAAATGCGTTGCCAATCCAATTATCATCACCCATCACATCCTCCTTCATCCATCCATCAAAACTCTTAACCAAAGCCATATGGCCCAAGCCTTGTTACCAAGGAGAAAGGTGTATAGGTGTAAGTCGTGTAATAATTTCAAGTCTGATTATGATTATGGTGATGATGATTATTTTGATGAGACGTAACTAATCTCTCCACGAACTGAACGAAGCTCTCATTTCTTGGTTTGGTTTAGTTTAGTTTAGGGTTGAATTACTTATAAAAAGCCAAGAAACTGGTAATCACACTCAAACACATGAAAAATTGCTTCAGTTTCTGTAAAGTATCTAAAACGCTCTTCTTCTTTCCCGATGATGATCTTAATCTTCTCCACACCAACGAAACCACATGAGGAAGGGAAGGAGGATATGTTATTGATACTGTATCACTTCTTTTCTTTTGAGGCAAAGGCTCATTATTAATGCAATTAGATCCAAGAATTATGCCCAAATCGTGCCTTGATTTTTTGATCTTATGTGTTCCTCGTGATTCAATCTTCATCAAGAAAAAGTTAACACCGGACCAGACCCATGAGACTGTGTGGATGGATGACTGTTGTTATTATTAAAAAGTATGCCTATAGACACCAGGAGAGGGTCGTGAAAGGGTACTATGGAACTTTAACTTTTAATACTGCTCCAAAAGTTTTTTCGGCACCGAACTTTATAAGACACCAAATCATTCATTATGAGGCAATGCCACTTTGCACTTTTATAATTATTACCCTACACAATTAAAATTGGACAACTGTTGTTGGCCAATAATAAATAACTATCATCATTATCCTATAAAATAAAACATCTATTCCTTGTTTTCTCTTTCTCTCTGCTAGTTTGTAAGTCCGAAGAAGTCATTTTTCTAAGAAATTGGAAAGAGTATTCCAGTTAGTTTGATGATACTGATATGTAATTGGCAGTTTCCAAATCCAAAAATGTACAATTAAAACCTACAAAATAATAACGTGCCATGCTCTTGCAGTGTGTAATTCATTAAACACTACCTTTCTTCATTAATAGTCTCAATTTTAAGAAATAATAAAAGGTTCAAAAATGTGCCGCATTATCCTTCGAGCCTCTTAATTGACCATTAATAACTGGTAATTGTAGTTTGATTGTGTGGGTAAAAATATGCTAGTTAAACTGGCAGGTGTTTACACCCGAAACTCATTTACATACTTAAGTATTTCTCGAGTCTTTTTAATTTTGGCTCAATTCTTCTTCATTTTCTTTCTTTCTCAGGGAAAAAAAATCTGCACACGCGATTCTAATTAAACCCTCCCGACCCGAAGTCTCTCTCACATCACATCCCACAACCGATGATGATGAAAAACCAATACCGACAAATTATATAGTCAGTCTTGGAACAAGGAACAAGAATCCAATTGAAGAAAATTTAAATTTAAATTCAAATTTTTATACATCTTACATCATCCTTCTACACATACGCGATCAATTTGATGATGATGATGATCCTATCTCTCTTGGTTTTCTTTCACCTCACTTCAAATCATGTTTTTGTTCTAATGCTAATGCATATCAGATTGGATTGGAAATATTGGGATCGGATTTATCATCATCCTCTTTTTTTTATGATGAAAATTGGAAAACGTGTGGTTGTGGTTGGTTATTTATTTATCAAGATGAAAGAAAAAGAAAAAATGTTTAACAACCTAACACGGTTACATATGTGAAGGGATGATAAATTTCAAGAAGAAGGGATGGATCTTTTTGATTGTATTATAGCATACATTTTCTTCTTTCTCGTTAGCAAAGAAATTAACGCTAATTCATGAGTAATCAGCCCTTTCATCAAAAAATATTTTTCTTTTTCAAAAGAAGAAGAAGAGGATCAATTCCCTCTCCTATCGCATCGGATCATATCACATCACATACCGAAGAAGAAGAAAGAAAGCAGGTTCCTTAATCTTTTTCTTGTATTCTTTATACAAAGACGACAAAGAAAGAATGGAATCAAAGCACATCATTCATTTTATATATGAACATGATCAATACAATTCGACCGACCGACCGATATCCTTCTTCTTCTTTTTGGTGTAATAAGTATACACGGTCTAAACGAAACTCGCCCACTTTTTGTAAACACTCACGATCTTTTACAAAATAAAAAAGTTTTTAAAGTACCTCCACACTTTGTTAGAAAGAACGAGTATGTGATCTGTGAGAAGAAGGGCTTTGATCGATAAAAATAAAAATACCCATCGATAAAATTTATGGTTTGATCATTAGCAAGTTATAGATTACGTGTGAGGAGGGGAGTCATGTTTTGGTACTGAATGTGAGAAAAATGAAAAATCTCTGATTTTGTAGTCACTTGCAAAACTTTGATGCCAAAGTCACATTTCTCGGTTGAAATTGAACAAGAATCAGATTGAAAGCAGATAACTCCATTATTGAGTTTCTTCATTTTATTTCTTTAAATACTTTCCACAATTCTAGAAGCTGCATGTTTGTATCAAAAAGAAAGTTCCAGGAGCAGGAAAAAGTGCCGAGTCATAACCACCTACACTTCCACTTCACAGCACACCCATACACTCGTACGTTCCTAAATAAATTTTCTGGACACCCTTTTCCCTTCCTTTTGAATCTAAAGTCTACCCCAAGTTTAGGACTGGATGCACAAGAAACAGAATCGAATGAGGAGAGGATGACTCTTGATTTTCACGGTTATCATTTAATAAT
>JAQIWU010002408.1:0-12296 GCA_034696445.1 Isotomiella minor
TTTCGTCAGGTCGGTCAGGATTTCACACACAAATTTGTGATGTGTCAACTGGAGTTGCGAGTATGAATCATGTCAGCAAAGTAATGTCAGAGTGCATGTGTAGTAATCCAGATGCCAAAGTTTCTCTAAATGATTAGTTACTATAGTAACATTCACTCCTCGTACTAACGCCCAAGCAAACAAACACAGGATCGATCTATACCACAAAAGCGGAACATGTTCTCTACGTAAACCATTTCCTATGCAGAGAGAAACACACAGTAATCTTAAACACAGCATATATTTTCTTTTCTCCGAGTAACCTGCCCAGGGTTACTCAGACAAAACCATGAATTACAAACGTCTATTCACTAAAATCATCTCAGCACTAGAATTAATTGAGCCTAGTCAACCCAAACATAATAATGTGGATGTGCCACTACTAATTAAACAAGTACATGGCCTAATTCTAAAAAAGCGAAACAGCACCAAAAATGAAAACACACAGAGCTCACTCATTTTTCGTCAGAAGAAATAAAACGTAAACTGGAGGGAAGCAAGTACAATTGTGTGCAATGTGTTGAACCGTTTATTCGTAGCCTATCAGCACAAAACGAGAAGTTCGAACAGTATCATGCGAAGTTCTATATTAACCTAGCCAAGAAATACCAGCGCGGCACGTGTTCACATAGTTATGCGAACAAAGATGGGTTAAATGCACACAGAGCAAACCATGCCAACTGCCTCAAGTACATTGCAGTGATCAAGGTAGAATAGTTGTGGACATCGACATTGACAGAATACGGCCATCAACCGATGAAACTCACCGCCCTCTCAAAAACTGGTTACAAGCAGAATTCCCTCTGGTGGGTAAAACTTTAAGTGCCGTAACTCAAGCAGAAGTGGATGATGTAGACTCCTCTAGCCTAAGATGGTTCATCAAGTGGAGAACATACGTGAAGGTAACTATTCGGTAACTATGTGCTGTGTAGGCATGCAATTAATTTTAAAAGTGGGTTGATGTTTCCTTACCGTCTCCTTCCTATGACTATGCACTCCATGCTGCCGCGCACAAGGCCATTGCACAAACAGCAAACAAGGTTAGGCCAAACAAAATAATCAATACTCGCTCTCTCTATCTTGCTGCCAAACTGTCGTGCATTTTGCCAGCTTTCACTTTCTCCGATTTCATGATACGGGTTACGTACACGGGTTGTCACTCTCTTCCGTTGACGACGTCTTTGCTTGACACAGCTCAGATGAGAACTGCTAATAAACTTGGTAAGATGTTCCCATGAATGCATTTGGGTAAAGTTGCACGGTGTGGCTAATGGGGGCATTAACTTCACAACAGGCACAACTGCGCATTAACGCATGTATTTCTAAAATTTAACCAAAGTTGAAAAAAGACATGAGATTCCTGACCCTGCACTCTCATATAACAGGAAACTCACCACACTGGGCATGACACATTCGCTAAACACTTCGACTTTATTCGTTACTAAACACACTGCAACGGTAATTCTAACCGCAACAATGAAAACTTTCTGTTGGATCCTGTTCATTGTTCTCGAGCTACAGCACAGGTAAGACAACTTGAATAGCACAATGGTCTTAAGAAAAAGTGAGGTGCAAGCTCACAACTGAACAAGCTAATTACTCACTTCTCTCCTTTCTCACTGTACCTATGGTTTAATTTGTAGCTGTGCCGATTATCCTGCAACTATCCCTCAAGAGCATGTTCCCTTCAAGGATACCTATCTAGGGCAGCTAGTTTCTTTCCTCAAGAAGAGTATAACTGACACCTGGACGCATCTGAACGACCCTCGCACCGGGATGCCACAACGCGAAAAGATAGACACCACCCTCCAACCCTTGGACTCAGCGCTTGGCGAAACTGAGATGTCTCCATTTACCCTTTTGGAGGAATGCATGACTGATTGGGACGAGAGCACAGATCTATTGAATGGACCCATAAGGAAACCATGGTTGACCGTTTCGCTGCCTGGCCAGGTTGCAGACAAATGCTGGGACTGCATCAACTACAGTAAGTGCATTATTAACATACTTTCACCTCAAATATTCCTTCTATTCTCCAAAACAACGGAATTTTCTTTAATTTTTAAAACAGAGAGGACCTACGTAGTGTGGGACGCTGAGGCCAAAATAGGACCTATGGGGACTTGTCTACATCGGGATTCTATCCGCCGGGTAATAATTAACTCACATTAACATGGGGCATATTGAAACTATTTATTTTTGTTTTAGTCTCCCTGTCGCCTAGCCCAGACCGCAATCACAAAGGGACCTTACTGCGATGCCCTTATTCCGAAACGGAAGAAGACGCTACTCTCATTAGTAATTGGTTAGTGTAAACAAATACCTATTTCAGTTTTGTGACTAATTGCATTTTAATCAAGGTTTCGATTCGAACTGGCTAAACTACATCCTTTGCCCAGGAGGGATTTAAGGCTCACCACGCAACTAGACAAAGGCACACCGCCCTATCATCACTGTGGCGGAGACACCAATTATCATAGAAAATAATACGCTGCAAGAGTGGTGAATTGCCTACATGAGATGCTATGTTTAACTACTTACTTCATTGACTACGGGTCACTTAATTAGCTTCTCAGCTGCATTACTTGCACGTCTAGCTTAAACATACACTAGCTAATAGAGTAACAGTCATTAAAAGTGCTGTCATTTGCAAATAAAGTGTATGATACCAACAGATATCATACACTTATAAGATACAAGATACCAACTATGATACCAACTATGAATCACTTTCACCCGACTCATAGCCCTATCACCAGCGCACGCCACCTACTTAAGGCGGACCAACTATTGACTTTCCCCAAGAACACAACTCTCGTCCTTACTCTCTGCAGAAAAGCTTGCTTTAAGCATACAATATGAACTATGAAACCTGACTAAAGTCTCGCAACTTGCACTACTTTACCGAAACTTTGTACATATTAGCTGTGCTAGTCTCACTAGTCTCACTAGTCAGCGACTACGATATACTATTGCATTAATTAATTATGATTACCAAAAAGTCCTGACTAAGGCATATAGTGTATACAAACTAACTATGATCTTATTACAATATTAGCATGCGTCTGTCTTCTCCATAGCCTGGGGAAAGCGATGTTATCCAACTCGCAGACAATGCTCATGAAAATACAGCTATTACATATTAACCTAACTTAATGCTACAAGTGCGACGGTACGACTCAGTAATTATTCCTTCATTTATATACAATCTTCTTTAGTCCCATCGAAGCGGACCGTGATATAACCCTTTGGGCTCGACCAGCTTCTCGGTTTCTACTTTCACTTCAGGGAACTCATCTTTCATCTCGACGTGGAGAACTCGAAGAGGATTGGCAGCCTGAATCAGCATGCCACGAGACGGGAGACTACAAAGATAACAAAGTATAATCAACACCACGATTACGATGACAGACCCGACTCCAACAGAGGAAAATGACATCCAAGTAGTCCAAGGCAGGAAATCAAAATGCCAGCTCTTCTTCCAGTCAGCCGCCAGTAAACAAACCATAGTAGTCTGGGGGCGTCGGGATGGCAGACCATATCGATAATCTCCTAACTGGACTGGAATCCATAGGGAAAAATCCTCACCTGCAAAAGTATCTCCACCCTTTGGAGAATCCATAGGGAAGAATCCTCACCTGCAAAAATATCTCCTCCTTTTTGAATAATCTATTTTACAAGCTTGCGGATCCAGACCTAGATCCTGACGAACTTAATGATGCAACAAGGGGAGAATTTACTGCATACTGTTACTTAAGAATTTACTGCATACATACTGGAACCCCTAGTTGGCATAGCTACTGATGCACAACGGACTCGGAGTTAAAATTTCCGCAGACCCCTTTGGGGACACTGATAAGCTGTTTCGAATGCATTGCATTCCGCATCGTTTAAACTTGGTGCTACGAGATGCAATCAAGTTTGTTTTGAGCTGAAGTGATTTGTAGATGCATGTGTGCCTCTCTACGATACATGGCTTTTTCAATGCTCGCAACAGTAAAAATCTAGCTTATTTAACGGAGATAGCCAAAATGGAAGACTACAAGCAGCTTTACAGTGTGGGATATATATTGCAGACCCGATGGGCTACCAGTGGGCACCAAGTCGTACAGCGATATATCAAAAAACAAACCAACTCTTGAAGCAGTATTTTCAAATGACAACCTTCCTGCTGCAACTCAACAATTCAACAAGGATACAACAGCCAAGGCTGACGGTTTATTGAAGTATGTGAAAGATGTTCGCTGGCATCTCATACTTCATTACATGGCTGACTTGTTAAAAAAGCTTTCACATCCTCAAACACAAGAAAACAAACAGAAAATGGAACTTCTGCAGTTTGGCATAAGCTACATACGATTGCTAAACGAAGGGGCTACGACGAGGATGCAGTGGAGTTTCAATGGAAACAGTTCTGCCTGCGACTTTCATCTCTCTAGTAGTATGACAACAAAGTCTAATTAACGTGAGGGGTCACAGGGCCTGTGTGACATACAAAGATTTTCTGGAGAGAGGATGTGAAGTAGCACATGCCATATTTTGTAGACATGTCACACATAGACATTCGTGCTTACATTAACTGCCGTGTTAATGGCGAAGACAATGTGAGGAATATATTTGTCCCATGCACGCTGATCCACTGACAGGTCTTCCTAACAAATCGAGATGCAGTCTGCATAATCCAGCATGAGATCTATCACACACTCCTACAGTCTGAGGTCTATGTGGAACAGAATTTACCCCATTCATCCCCATTGCTGTAACAAACTCTTTGAAGAAATTGGAGAGGAAATCGAGGCCAATCACACGAGGGAGACCAAAAATTGTGACTACTTGATCCACAAGGAACCGAATAATTGATGTTATTAAGGTAGCAGTTCTCACAGCTTTCGCTACTAATCATTTTAATGTTAAGTCGCATGCGCATGCATCACCCTTTCTTTTAAACTGGCCATGCGAATGAATGACTGGATATACGAATGAATGACTAAATAGATAGATACATAGTGTAGCTGCATACTGGGTCTCTAAGCAACGTGCTAAAGTTGCAACTATGCAGTTCTTGCCTTCGAGGCTATAAGATATAGAGAAACTCACTTCGATAAATTCGTTGCTCACTTCTGCTTCAGCGTTGCTGTCATATTTGCAAATACTAATGTTCTTGTTCTGTTGTAGAGTAGCGATGCTCTCTCGCCATGGCCTTATTAGAGAGGAAGATGGCTGCCTGTGTTGGTTCCCAAAACGTAGAACTTGACTCTTGACCTAAATCCTAAGTAACGACTGTTACACGTTTACTGTTCCAACCCAACAATTTCACTAATTACTTCATCTCATCGTAGGTTTCGACTCTAGTTGGGTCAACCTCGCCTTATGCCCCAGAGGCTTCGCTCTTCTACTGTCTGATGGCGCATGCTGACAGTATAGACTTTTGAGATAATTATAATTTGACCAAATATATTTTAAACATTACCTAATACGCATGCTGATTACCTTCTCAATTGCAGTAGTGACACTACAGTGAAAAACGTTTTTAGACTTGTAAAGGCTATATATTTTTCACAGAAAAAGACAGTAAAAACGTCAAGATAGCAAAAAAAGTCAATGCGAGAACAAAATAATAAAGCATATCATCATTCCTGATCAACAGCATACATGGTGCGAGCAGGGTAATGTAACTATTTGAGACAAACGAAATTGTTTTCGGTACATTGCGAGGTGGACTGTTGGATTTATCTATTATTTTCGGAACGGGAATGGGTCACACCCGGCAGGAAAATGTCTTGAAATCGACTGATCCTTTTCACGGGATGTTCGGGTGAAAACAAGCATCATCTAAGTTGTTTCACATGTTATTTATTACAAAATTGTCATACATCTACTTATTTGAAATTACGACTCTCGTCATCTCAGACTAGATATGGAACTCCACAGTAAAGAGCACGGAAACCGACCGTTATGCAAGATACGTAAAGTCAAACATACAGAATGTGACCTTTCGTTCCTCCGTTACGTACACAGTCCTCCTAAGAAAATGAGAATCTTTGGGAAAGAGATTACCGATGTAGCGATGGAGGAAGACACGCAGACCTCAAGGGAGGACCTCCATATCAACGAAGCAGATACGTTGGACCAGACGTTCACCTGGTGGTATCGTTGAAGGGCTCTGCCCGGAAAAAGCATTGCAGCGCTCCCATTTTATTTTTTGTGACCTTTCAAAAGCATGCATTGCAAACCTGTTCTCATGCCAAGAAAGTGTTTAATCCATTGCGACTGCTGAAAATGAAGCATAGTGTTTTATATATTTGCAAAGGTATGGTGCAAAGCAAGTGAAAGGATGCCAAGATTCTCTCGCTCGAATAAAAATAAACCAAAAGCTGGCCTACATGGCCTGGCTGGTCTTCACTTCCCGTCTCAAATGAAATTGGCAAATGAAGTACCCTAGCTGATTCCACACAAAATGACGTCAAATTTTATATTTAAAGGAAGCTTTTCAATGGAAGAAGTCATCACATCCTCTTCATCTTCTTCACAACCAACAACCCTACTTCAACTCAACATGTTGCCGATCTTCTTCCTGGGACCTCTCTCTGTCCTCCTTGGCTCAGCGGGGTAAGATGCAACTACTCACATTAACACATTTTAAGAATTTTAATCGACATTTTGCACTAGCGTAAGCCTAATCCATTCTTATCTTTCAGAAACGACACTTCTGCTCCCACTGTTCCTCCCATGCGACCTCCTGGAATGGGGCCCACCGGGCTGGACCCTGGCTTGACGGCACCCATTGAAGGCTTACGCAACCACACCTACCTACAAGATTGGGAGGACACCTTCATAGTCAACCACTCTGAAGAACTCTCATCGCCTATGACAGACCGCCCCTACTATGACGGCGATGAATCACCGGAACAAAATCTAGTTGATGGGCCGATATGAGCGGACCCAAAGGACTACCTCACCTTAAGCTTGGACAGCAATGCGGCATGCAGGGACTGCATCAAAGAAGGTAAAACTTCCTCACATTACCTCTCTTGAACTTACTTACCAAAAACTCTCTATAGGTGGCAATTACATCATTTGGGACGGGATTTCCAACGGCTGGCCTAGGGGAACATGCGATAATCATGTCGACATCCTTTCTGACGTAAGACTTTCGTGTCGTCATGCTACAAACATCACTTTTCTGACTTATTCTATAGTACCGCTGCTATCTGGCTCATGGCATAGCACGAGAGGAGGGCGCTTGTGGAGGCTGGTTTCCGAAACGAAGGACTGGACTGCTGGTCCAAATCTTAGGTAACTACTAGCAACTAATTGTTATCCTTGTTTGTTTGCTAATGACTATTCTCACTATAGGGTTTGATTCCAGCTGGGTTAACGCTGCTCTATGCCCTCACGGTTTCATTCTTCTTAATTAAACACCAGAACCTACAGAACTGGACCACGAGGATCTCCTTCCTGTCACGCCACCCCCTACTCCACAACCCTAACTGCCTTCCTACCTCAACAATCTACCACGGCCCTTATCAACAGCTTCCAACGACTCCAACTCTCACCGCACTCCACGTAACGTAATAACTAAATTCAATTACTTATTATCATTAGATCTATCCCTCTCTACCTCTGAACAACAAAATTTAAATACAACAATTACAGCATAACACTACGGCCACGTCGTCGTACAATTGCACCTCATCATCATTGCTATAATTATAATCATACAACTACACATCATCTCATCAACTTTGCAAGACATCACAATGTCGGCGATGGTTACTAGACACTAATTCTCTCTCAGCATCATTATAATTATCATATTACTTAGAAAGTCCTCATTGAGGCATAATTATATACATTCTATGCTTGACTACTGCACTCTAGAGTTAGAAATTCACCACTCAACTATTTTCATCAACTTCTCATATTATAATGGGCATGAAGCCAACTGTCTAGCACTCTGTGCGACTACCTCAATAGCTACTATTTCATTAACAACATTGCATTATATCATATTATGATGAATAACTCCCCTTGACACAACCTTGTCGTAGCGCTGGAGACCATCACAATCAACTTCATCATCTCATTATTACATCCTTAAACATACTTACATACTACAAATATGCTTAGATACAATCTTCATTCTTGAGGACATCCTTCTTAGTCCCACTTGATGGGAGGATAGAAAATTTGGGCGCGGATCATCGCAAGATTGGCTTCCTGCTGCTGTTCCGTACAGAAAGATAGAGTTGAACTTTGAATTCTCTCGCTCATAAACCTTCTTCTGCTCCTGTTTGAACTTCTTCCCATCCACACGCTATTTTGTGTCTCACTTTACCTCGGAGTTCACTGTATTTCCCTTACCGCACTCGAAGACAATGGCGCAACATCTCAGGACGTGGCCAATTGAAGAAGTGATGGCTATGAGAGTACTGATACCACCCCTACGGACAGATCAGACAGTTTTTAAATATATCAGGGAGGTGCAAAAGAAGCATATTGCTACACCCCGGCTGTCTGAAGCAGCAGTGGTGCAATCATTGGTGTGGAGTATTCCACTTCTTCAATTCTTCCCAGAGGCCGTTTCGTCACAAACCTTTAGTTCATTGATTCGTTTTATTCAAGACAATGTGCCCATTATCGACCAGAAAATGGGGTTAGGAAGATGGAACGAAGGAAGAAGATGGCGGTATGAGAGATATCTTGAATACCTAGGAGCAGAAGGCCCTACTTATTTTCAACCGACGGAGTATGGCTTGACCTATCTTGAGGATGTCTTAATGAAGCCGTCACTTGTTGAGCCAGTTTTGATGACCCACCCTGTCAACCAGGGACGACCTCAAGCAGCAGCAGTGGTGTCATCCGAACCGACTGATTCTTCCTCAGAAGAAGAGTTACCAACAACAAGTGCTAAACTGTCCTCCAGGTATGTACAGAGAAGGGATGAGAAGGAGGATGAGAGTACCTCAACATCTCGACCCCAACTTTCTCTTAAGAGAACAACCCACAAACCAGTACCAGCTAAGAAAGGAAAGAAGAGGAAAAATGTGGACACCTTAAGAGTTCGTGTGGAAAGGATGCTGCCACCAACCACACGTAAACCAACACAACCGTCAGTGACATCACACCCACAACCGTCAGTGACACCACACCCACAATCATCAGTAACCCCACTACCACAACTTAGTCCGTTGTCATCATCAGTCCCCAAAGAGAAAGAGGTTCCTCAGGAGGAGAGGAGAGAGCAAGAAGTAGTAGTGAAAGCAGTGGAGAAGGAGGAAATCAAGGTGAAAGTAGAAAAGAAGGAGGAAGAAGAGGAGGAGGAGCAATAATGGCAAGTCTAAAAGCACAGATAAGGAAGTTGTCTCTTACCATTAGTTTCGAGCAAAAGGGTTGAGTGGTAATTTCTTTTTGGAGCGTCGCACCTTTTGTTGTTGAGTCTTTTTATCTCTCTTCTCAATCCTTTTTCGAAGATCGATATCGTCAATAATTTTTGTCACACAATTAAGTAATGTGGTGGTTTCCTCCCTTCTAAAATCTTTTACTTTTCAAGAGGTCCCTGTTTGAAGAGAATGACACTCTTTTGAATTAAAGTGCATGTGGAGGCATGGTCATGACGTATACACGATCTGGTCTCATGCAGTTTGTAGGAACCAACACTGCCATAATAATGATGGCACTTGTAGCAATAGACTTGCTTCTGGAGGGTTATTGTTGTCTTTTTGTAACTTTTATTAAGGTGTTTTTGGAGAGTTGTAGAAGGGTCAAGGTTACTGTCGCATGAATGGCAATAAATGTCTGAAGAGAGTGAATGAGGAGTTAGAGGAAGGAGTGGAATGGATGATGAATGGTCGCTACTATTTGCACTGTTAGAGTCAGCATCATAGTTATTTGGTGTGGCTACAAGTTCACTTTCACTCTCTTGGTCTTCTTGTTCATTGTCTGAGGAAGAAGAGGATGAGATGACTCGTCTTTTATTTTTACGTATATTTAAAGAGGATGATGGAAAAGAGTTGAATTCGTCGTCGTCACTTACTATAGTGGTAGAATCTGATGAATGGTGTTGCACAGTTATTAAATTGATTGCACTTTGCAAGTTTAGTATGATGCTATTTTTATTTAGTGGATCACTACAAGTATTTATCTCTGTTAGAAGGCTTTGCAGAATTGATACGGCGTTAGTAAGTGCTTGACGCATTATTTCTCACTCGCCGAGCGAGAAAAGAGGCGTCAAATGAGAGTGAATGAATGTGAATGCACTGTAGGGGCAGACTTGAGACAGAATCTGAGCGAGAGAGACAAAGTACAAGCCGAGTCATGCACTTTTCCATCTTGTCAGGAATGGTCCACGCAGAAGGAAAGAGGAGAGAGAGGAAGGGTCAAAGAAAATCAATAATTTTCAGTCCTATGCTCTCGTGTTGAGATGTTCTCTTCTTTTTCAAAAAGAGGCCCTCTTAAGCACACAGAGAATAACTCGGTTTTTATTCCCTGCTTTGAGCCATTTACTCTGTAGTGAAGTAAGAGAGAGAGAGATGGAGAGGAGGTCACAGGTTATCTCTTTTATAGGACGGACTCATCATGCCACCCTTTCAGTTTTATTCCGCTCTTAGTTGTCGTTGGCCATGGCTGATTTCATGAGGAATTCGCCATTATATGTAGACCTTGAACGGGGTACATGGGAGGATTTTTGGGGAGAGGCCCATTATTCTGTGCACAGCTCAGGTGCTTGGATAACGAAGGACATGATTAGAAAGTTTCTGAGTCCTCCGGTTTATTTTGATCAGCCTGTGTGCTACCTAATAAGAAAAGACCTTGCATATCAAGAAATTAGGTGTTCTAAGTTTCCTGAACATGTGGCATTACGCGAAGTGGTTAAATTGTACGACAATCTTGAAGCGATGACTGGGGTGACGAGTGAGGCCTACACATTTAGGGGAGCTATCCTTTATATTGTTCACAACACCCCTGGGTTGTGTGATCATTCATTGAGAGACAGACCATGGTAACGTAAAAATATTTCTTTATTATTGTGTCATAAAATAATTCTGTTTGCAGTGGTCATCTGTTTCACGCATGTCCGAAGAATAAGAAATAAGTATAATAATTTAGAGAAGTGAAAGTACTTGAGTTAATTGTACACATAATTTGAATATAATATGGATCCTCCCACAGTCCGCATATTTTATGGTGGTCCTCTTCGTCTTTTCTTGGAGCAGCTGCGACGAGCGCAAGTCGCAAGAGAAGAGGAGGAGGCGATGGCAGAGGAAGTTATTCAATTTGCCCAACGTCAGCGTCAACGTCAGTCCTCATCATCATCTGTCCCTCAAACTGCACCTCAAACACCACCAGCAGAAGAATAAAGTTATTTGTGCTAAAGTTATTATTATTATTATTATGGTGCGACACACACAAATACACACTCAGAAAGACAGAAACATCATTATCAGTGTCATGTCATTATTGTAGCCAATGATAATATGTAGTGATGATAATAGTATGTATTCTTTAGTGTTATGTCAGTTTAAGGTGTAGTGTGTGTAAGATGGTTAGGTCAAACCGGAGGTTGACCTCTATTTGGGCCTGAGGGGTGTGACGCATGTGACGCGTCCACCATCAGTGCCTCATGTAGTAGGTCCATTGGACCATAGAGCCACGCCATTAGACCCCGACGAGTCAGTCGGGTTTCACTCTTACTCTCAGTCACAGTGTCTGGCCCTTCATTGGCATCCAGCATACTTTCACACTCAAATGAAATTGGCAAATGAAGTACAAGGCCAAGATTAGGCCTCCTCAAAGTCGATTTTTGCTTTCTTTGACTCTAAAAACACAAACCAAATAATAAACCCAACTCAACCCTTTTTAGCCGAGGAGTGAATAACTCGGTTTTTCTTCTCCAGTCTGTGTGTTGAGTGAGAGAGAGTAGAGAAGAGGAGAGGTAGGTCATGGGGTTATCTTTAGTAAGTCAGTCATTATCATGCCATCCTCTCCCAGTTTTATTCCAACCATGGACTTAATCTATGCACCTTTTGACGATGGGTCATGGGAAAGATTTTGGGAAGACCCTACATCTGTGGTCAATAGTTATACACAATTTATGGTTACAAAAGAAAAAATTAGAGACTTTCTTGAGCCTCCACAACGGGTTGACACTCCGGTGTGTTATTTAATAAGAAGAGACTTAACTTATCAAGCTGCGAGATGTTCTAAGTTTCCGAAGAGAATGGCTTTAGTGGAAGTGGTGAGATTATACGACAACC
>JAQIWU010002409.1:0-12294 GCA_034696445.1 Isotomiella minor
TGCGTGTTGTGTTGTGTGTGTGCATTTCGCTTTCATCATCAAAAGTAAGGTACGTGGTAAATGGCAAACCAAAAATAATTGTATTTGCAGCGTTATTTATCTGCTGTTCATGTGGCACTAGTATAATTTGACTAACCACAGCCACAGGTAAATCTATTTGGGATAAATGCCGATTCAACACGTCATTTATCAACGTTACCTTACCTATTTATGTATAATTCGTTGCGTCGCACATCTTTGCATAAGGAAGAATGGAGGCATTGTTTTGAATTCAGGAAATGGTCTGTCAACCTCATCAGCGTGCTTCTTTGTCGAAATTAAACGAAACTCAATTCCAACGTAGAGATTGTCCTGAATTCAATTCATTTTATTTTATGCCATGATTTGGTTGTGAAACCTTTGCCTCCAACTTTTCTGTTTATGTGGATATATTTTCATATTTACATTTATCATGCTTACGTTGTTGTTGTTGAGGTTTGTATTTCCCGTCTCTTTGTACAACTTTTGTTTTATCAAAATTTCATTGTTCTCTTGAATGCAAAGTTTATTTGCGTTTGGTGAAGCCTTGTACAAAGAGAGATGATGAGAGCTCTGTTTCAGGGAGAATTGAAAGTTGGATTGAATCTGGAGGACCTGAAGGAAGAGATGGAAATTGAATTTTTGATCAAATAAAGAAATCTTTAGGCTTCAAAGAATTGAATCTGCTTCCCGGCATAAATTTAAAAATTGACTTTTTTAAAACCAGAATAAGACTAATAACAATGCAAGAGTTTATTGTTTATATCGTTCACCCAAGCGGAGTTCCCTTTCTTGAAGTTTAAACCAAGTCCAAAATTAGTGTAGAACTGTTGCGTGTTGAAGACGTTTGTAATTATTGAACTTTTTGTAGTCTGGGCCTGGGCAAATTTAGGTGGGTTTCGTTTTTGTCTTTGGAGAAGTGACATTATTTTTGCGTGACGGGAGAAGAATTTTATCTCAGATGTCTTATTCCCTTTTACATATGGAATGCTCATACGATTTTGTTAAGTCTATAGATTACGTGGGGCATGTCGAAACAGGATTTACAAAAAAGCAGAGTGTAAAATGAAAATCGTATGCGAATAAAGTGAAAAAAGATGTATTCATATTGAGAATATTGATATTAAAAGCATAATGTGGCTGTTCATGCAATCTGTGATGGATTTTCTCTCACTCTTTTCTTCTCACGTTGCGTATGGGGAAAAAAGGCAAACAAGGTGAAGAGAGATGAAGAGGAAGAGATCCTTTCTTCTGGTGGTTTCTGTTTCAAAGAGTAGAACCGAAATACATAAATCTCATTGATCACGAAGAAAAATAAATATCTGTCGAAAGAAATCTCTTCGCCTTTCTCCCACTCTGTCTCTATCTTTCTCCTCTCTTTACTCTTTTGACTCCTCTTTCGCTTTAAACCTACGGATTTTCTACTGTTTTTCTTTCCCAGAGTTTGAATTTTTACCTACACTCTTCTTTCTCCCGTAGGATAGGGACAGGATAGATTGATTAAGGTTTTAATGTCCTTGACTGTGTCTCTGTAGAATAGAATACTTCTTGAACTTTATTCTCGTCTTCGACCCCATGGTAATACTCCCCATTTCTCTTACCCTTAAATTAATGCTCTGTGCTCGTCCGGGCATTGTTTGCTATTAAGAAGAACAAATATTTTGCATATACAAGAGCAAAGCAAATGTAAGTAAGCGTGTTTGATTTGTGACAAGGACCACTTTCTCCTTTCCTTGTATTATTGTAAACAAAGACGGCTTAAGACTTGAGAGAGAGGAGAAAGTTGGTATCTATCTAAGTAAGTAACGTGTGGTCTAAGGTTGGCAGGGCTACTGGGGCTTCCTTGAGTGGATTGTGTAGTAAGTAACAGTCAAAAGACTTTCAAAAGTAAGTAAATCTCTCCAACTAATGTCAAAGGATTACAAAATATATTTGGAAAACTTTTTTTCTTGTTGTTGATTGTTTATCTAAGGTGCTTACCTTCCACGTGGAACCTGTATTTTTTTAATTTAAACTTTCGGATTGAGTCAATTTACTTTTACTGCGATTGAAACAAACTGTGTGAAGAGGAGGAAGACATGTAGGAGTGAATTTGTTGCTGATTGTAGGAGGAAAAGAAGAGGCATATTAGGGTAATGAGGACGAGGAAGGGAACAAATTCCTTGGAGAAAGTGCTAACTACTATACGCATTGGAAAACTTTGCTGCAGTTAGTTAGGTAGTTGATCATGGTAAATAAAGTCGAGTCAAGTTTTTTCTCTCTTCTTTGTTGATTTGATTCGAAGGTTGTACGTGTGTGATTTTACAGACGGAGAGGAGAAATCTCCGAGGAGAGAGAAAGTATGAAGGCTGGCTGTCGTTTCCTGAAACGTCCAATTAAGTTGTTTACTGTCTGTTTCTATCTGTCTGAATATAAAAAAAGAGGATGTATTTGATATTCTACTACTTTACCTAGAGAGCTTTTATATCATTTGTGTTTTGTGTGTTCAATTTTTTTTTGTTGGGAAAAGAGCTCACCCAGAGAAATTGAAAAGAGGTGTGCACCTGCTCGTGTTCTTTTTCGTCTCATCCTTTCCTTCAACATTTGGTAACAAGATCTCTTGTATAATTCCTACTCCTAGGATGGGATTTGCTTCATTTCCTTTCAGGGAAAATTGGTTTTGAGCATTTTGAAGGCAACAACGAGATGGGGAAACCGAGACAACCCGCATATTCATGTCACTGTCAGTCACTCATGGTGAAAGAGATGTAAAGCCATACGATATAATAATAATGTTGGACTGTGTGCGAAACCATTAAACAGAACAGTGCGGGATTGAACAGAAAAATAAAGTAGACAGAAAATCTAAACAAGCCTGTCGTTGTCATGTCTTTATTTTCGTTGAATTGTGTTCGCAATACAATAGGTAGTCTTCTCCGTAATCACTTTCCCTCGTCTATTTAATAACAAATAATCTCGTTCACATAATAATTAAGCCTACGACGCAAAGTCAAAGCTATTGCTGCTGCCCTGATTAGTGTTTTGTTATCTTGTTTTTGGTAGATTCCAGTTACGGCATTAATTGGAGTGTTGAATTAATGGTGGAATTACATTTTCAGCAGAGATGCTTAGAACTTGGATAAGTTTTTCAATACCTCCTTTTCCATCTCATTACTTTAGTTTGGAACATAATTAATTAGTTTTGTAATCGGGGACTGGGGAGGAACATCACCAAAACTAATTGGTAAAGAGTCATAATTAATCTTCCGAAGTTTGGAACCTTCGAGTTGGACTTGTAGGTGTTCCATAATTAAAAAGACAGATCCACGTTGAGTCATGACGATGACGACTCTCCTTCTTTTCTTATGGCCTTGCTTTATGAGGAGGAGGGTGAAAGTTGTAACGATAAATTACTTAGTAGCTCTGAGTTCTTTTTCTTTACGACGACAAAGGAAAAGTCGAGAGTTCGCCTTGCTTGTTTGGATGGCGTGACTAAAGGAAATAATTGGGAACCCGAACAGATAGAGATTGTACGTACGTTGTATGTGTGTGTGGAGTGCACTTGTTGAGCTTTTGTACAATAAAAGTTCAGAGAGTCCGAGAGTCAGAGCCAAGAGTTGTGTCATTATACCCGAATGTTAGTGCATTATGGCATTCTTCCCATGGCTATGGGTTCCCAATAGAGAAAGCACTCACTCGACTCAGGAAGTCCGAGGGGAAGGAAGGGGACAAAAGAGAAAGCTAGAGGAAAGTTTCTGCTCCTGCCAGGCCATGCCTCACCTACGTAATAATGAATGGCACATCATCATATCGCTAAATGATTGGAAAACCATATAATGTCGTATAAGAATTCCAGCCGGGGTTAAAACTCTTTCTTTCTTGCCAATGTCCCACAGCCCCAGGATACTTTTACTCTTTCCATAACTTTCCTCATTTTCTCTAGAGTCAAAAGGGCTAACGCTAGAAGAAATTGCTGAGCTCAGAAACTACTCTTTTGGCGACAAATTCTCTCTAGCAACTAAATGGTCTGCTCTGTTGTTATGACGTTTTTGTCACTTTTCCATTTTAGAAATGAGGATTTAGAGGATAATCTCATCTTAAGATTTACAGCATTGCATTGCATTTCAAAAGAATTATGATGACGCCGAATCCTTGTTACTATTTTTGTTCTTATTGGCACCTTCTTTTTCTGCTTATTATCAGTTTCTCTGCTTGGGTGAATTACGAAATTTAACTTTTGAGTTTAGAATTGTTCTCTTGAGTGAACATTATTATCCCCATGTTGACCATCAATATTCGGAAATGCGTAAATATTTTGCGAATGACTGAATGAAATCTCTGAAAGAGGGCAACATTATCCGCGGTCTAATTCGGCAAAGAGTCTGCTCAAGTTTCGAGCCTTACATCTCTGCCCACAGTTCCGAGAAATCCAAGAAGTTGTTTATAGGCTTGCATAGTAGCGAAGAATATCCGTGAGATAGATTGAAATGGATAAAAGCTAAGAGTACAGGATACTTCCTCCAGCTAAAAGTAGTATACACGGCAATATTTCATTTTCCTGAGTAGAAATTTTTCATCTTAAACCGCTCATATCCGCTCGGTTGGTTTAAAAGTTCAAAGCTCGTCGTCTTTGTTTGAAGAGGTTAAACATGCTGTTCGTACAAGCTGTAAGTATTGCTCTTCTCTTCTCTTTTTTGCTTTCTCTCTTGTCGATGTCATATTTACCAACATCTACCAACCTCTCTATTGAATTGTATGATAGTCTCTCACAGGCAAGTAGGGGCAAAAGGTGGTTGAAACCCTCCTGTCAGAATAATAATGGTGAAAGTTGTTGGGAAATAGAAGGTGAACCACATAGTTTTAAGCGATTCTCTCGTGCTTATTTAATTCTGTTTACGAGAACCCTGAGAGAAATTGTTGTGCAATGCTTACATAAAGTACCTATGTAGCATTCTGTAGTCTACCACGCTTGTAATGCGTGGGACTCTCAGTTCCTAACCGCTGCAACTATTTTGGTTCGCATTTCAAACTTCTTTACTTTGAAGAAAAGCGTCTTGCAGGTGAAGGCTTGTTTACTTAAAACTTGGGATATGATATGCGATTTTGAATTTGTTGCTGTTTGAATACCATCAGGTTCGATCCATAATTCATAAGCAACAATGTAATATTTATGGTCATAAATAATATTCCATTAGTATTCCTTTCGGCATGGTATAGCCATTAGAGGCGTCAACACTGTGTTAGGGGTTTATAATTACATTTTTGGAAACTGAATTTGTAGTCTATTGAAGTTGACAAGCGTGAGTGTTTGGGTGATAAAGTTCTGTTGCAAATGTAAAGTAAAACAACCCGTGATTAGCTGAAGTGAGGATGAGGAGGGAGAGATAGTGAAAGTGAGGCATGAAACATGAGCTTTGTTTGATCTGCGATGGATGGATGATGATATAGCATAGCCAGGAGGAGGGATTGAGTAACCAATTTACCTTCACAGAGAAACGAGAAAAGATGTGAGGTGAAGAGAAAGGATTTAATAGTAGCCTTTACTCGCAGTTTCCTTCCCCATTTTACAAACTTCTATCCATGGATTCTGCATTCACCCAGAGTGAAAGTCTAGATTACAGCACACACACACACACACACAAACACACTTTATTCTCATCTCAACTTTCTCCTGCTAAGCTAAGCGAAGTTAGTTTAGACCTACTACAAGTTTGCAGTGCAGACCAGTTTCCATTTTGAAGCGTACTTTTAGATATCAAATTGGTTTCTCTTGTTTGTGAAGAGAGAAGAGTGAAAGTATCGCGAAGAAAGCAAGCTTATGACGGGTGTACAGTTTAATGATTTATACGCGCAAATTGACTCCCCGCAGGGTGAAATGATATCATTTCTCTCATACATGAATGCGCAGAGACGAGACGCCAAAGATAACCAATCAAGGAATTTCCATTGTCATTTTGCAGAGAGAGAGAGAGAACATATCATGTCCAACTCTTTTTGTTGGTGAAATCTTGAAAGCAGCATGATGAGAAATGTTGTACAAAGAAGTGACAATGGGCTTATTTTTTGAGCTGTCATCCCCACGTAAACGCACGTCGTCCAGCTAGAGAAAAAAGATGAGAAAAAGTGGCATGTGTGCTTCCTTTGCCTTGTTCTTTTCACGTCCTCCGCTTCCTTTTTTTATGGTATGGATTTTTGTTGAGATTCCATTTTAAATTGCAAGCAAGCAACATCTTTTTTTTGTTATTGTCTTATTTCCTTTCCTTCTTTCCAATTCTCTCAAGTGCAGATGTCGATACGTTATGTTCAAGTGACCGACTGGCTCAATTTCTCCAGTTTATGTAAAAACGGGTGAAATAATGCGTTGTTTGAATTTTGTCTGTGTCTGCGGGTTTGGAGAATAGTAAGAAATTGCTCTGGTACTCAAATATAAATCACAAAAAGAGGAGAAAGGAATGCGACGGATGGATGGATGAGTAGGCTCTGAGATGAGGTAAGTGACGTGACGTGACGCGCTGTCTTCAAGAGCTTCTTTTTGGTTCATTCCATTTATTCAGGAGACAAAGTGAGCATGGGTTTAGAAAAAAGCTAAAAGTATAATCAATCAGGTTGAAGAAGAAGAGGAGAGAGGCATTAGATTGTGGATGGAGAAAGAGTTTGTGTGTTTGTGTGTGTGTAAGAATAGAAAAAGATTTATCTGTCTAGAATAAAAATATATAATGGCAACAGCTAAAAAGAAAGCAGGCTCAAGAGAGAGAGAAGGTGAAATGAGATAAAAAAAAAAAAAAAAAAAAAAGGAGTGTATGAAATAGACGATGTGCGAGTTTAATAATAATGATTATAATGTCTCGTTTAATGGGGATGTAAGGATGAATGAGAGATAGTATGGAAGCAAAATCCCTCACATACTCTTCCTTGCATTCAATAAGACGACGACGACGACATAGTTCAGTGTTCTTCAATGAGTATAATGGGTGCAGGGATGTATTATTAGCACCACACACAACTACTCCCTTTCACTTAACAAGAAAGGACCTCTCTCTGCTTTTCTTTTTTCTCTTCTCTTCTTAACAAACGACTTGCAAAAGATTGTTCTTCTTCTTCGTATTTTATTTTGATGATGCGCCAAGCATCCAAGATCGTGCAGATAAGATAGTATGGGTTTCCTGAACATCGGCGGTAATAATAAGCACTCTAATTCACTTACTCTCACTCAACACCTTTCTCCTATTTCTTATGCGAAGGAGTTTCTTTTATTTTATGATGTGATATCGATATGTACCCCAATGCTCTATTTACTTTTTTCTGAGGAGCATATTTAAGTCACATAACTCATTTCGATGGTCTTTTATTCTTTTTCCATCGTGATGGAGTACGTCATCAGCCAATTTGACAGTGATAAAGGAGAGGAATTCCATTTACTTCAAAAGACATGACTTCCCGGTTTAGATTTAGTTACTCTAGTAAGAACGCGCAAATCTCGACAATTTGAGAAAGCGATACAAACTCTGGTTGAAGTTGATTGATGTTACTTACTTATGCTTATTTTGTTTCAGGTGGAGGATGGAGGAGTGGGTCCTGGGAAACGGAAGACGTCCGGCGACGAATCGGAGTCTGTCATTGCTCGCGAAATTAAGAAGGTAAGACAGAAATTTCTTCTTCCTCTTGACATATTTTCCTTCCTGTCGGCATTATTATTATTATTAATTCAAGATTTTTGTGGGAGAAAGGAGTTGACGTATTATTTTTGTGTGGATGGAGCAAAAGCCATCTTCCTAATGAGCCCTTCTTGACTCTTTTCCTCCTCTCACTCTCTAAAAAAGTCAGCATCAGACTTAGTCGTAGTTAACTAAGGAGTAGGCGTGGGTGAAGAGGTTGACTTTACTCACAAAAACTTTCTCTCTACATACATTCAGACGAAGAGAGGTGCTTTCCTCCTCTGAAAGTGACTTCGGCTTGAGAACATATTTTTCATCATGAAAATGAAGGAGCAGATGTCAGGGCTCTTCTTTTGTGACATTATTCATGCGGCAGCTAACTTTTTTAAAGCAATCCATTAGCGACGCATAAGGATTTTAATCAAACGTCTTTCTCCACCTTTGCCTGTTTTTCCTCTGACGTCGACTTTGCATTTTTATATTCCAATTTAGTATTTTTTTGTAGCTGTAATTTCAGTTTATCTGAATTGAATTCACTGTCGAGTTTTGCCATGGCATTGTTTGTTTGCAATTGTTATTCCATGCACATTAATACATAAAGCAATGATAGTGTATCCTTCCGACTTCTTCTTTTTAAAAAAAGTCCCGAGTTGTTGTTATCCAATTATGCAATGCTGTGAGTTTCTCCAGAGCATAGTTGTGCCGATCCAAGGAAAATGAACGTCATTACCATTTAGATTAAATTGGATGGGTTTTTAGTAGAAGCTCGTCTTTTACCAATTAACTGTTAATGATAATGGTTATGAGCTGATGAGGATTGTATGGAAGTAGAGAAGAGCTCTTTTAGGAGTCGCAGTCAAGTGCATATCGGGAAGGTAGCTGTAAGGTTTGATAAAAAAAAGAGTACACAAAGCCATTTCACATTTGGACTGTTTAATTCATCATTCCATTTCGTTGATTGAAAAGAAATTACTACTTAAAGCCTGAGGGTGAGTTTATTTACCAACTGCCTTTCATTTCATTCACTCTTTGTATTCTACTTTGCGCTCCCATTCATTAGACCCAATTCAGCTTTAATTACCATGCTCTCTGCGTTGTTACACCATCGACATTCACACAGACAGTGTTTCGCAACCGAATTGAATTACTTTGTCCACTCTCCTCCATTGTCGTTGTGTTGTTGACACTATAACGACGTATTTTGGGAATTCGTTGTGGGGTCAAAGGAATCATGGTTTCGTAATTGTGTTTTACGTAGATTGGATTTGTGGTTTGACAATTGTCTCGCCTTTTGATGTCCTTTCGTCACGAAGGCTGTTTTGCTGAATAATGCTGTTAGTCTTACACAATCCCCTCAAAAGGGTTTCTTCCGTGCCTTAATTCCATCCATTTCAATAAAGGAGGCATTGTCGTCTTGTATTAATTACGTTGCAATATTACTTGTGACGTTAAGTGGTATTTGGAAAAGGTTTACTTAGCAGAGCCGTTGGAGGGGATCAGACATCTGCCTCTCGTTTATATTCATGAATTATAGGTAACACATTATTATTGTTGTCATGAAAATAGATAGTCTAAAAGTTTATAGCAGGGGTGGAAGAAAAGTTGGTGACAGTATTGCTCAAGTTGTCCTAAGCAGGAAGTGGGAGTAAAAGCAAAAAAGTTCCGTTCTTTATGTTTCACTTTCACTGTTTATTTCTGATGGTCATTCATATTTATTAATAAGCGACTAGATGTAATAAATGTCACCTACGCATTGTCTTTTTGAGTATGAAATATCGCTTTTTTTGTTGCACTTCTTCAGGTCGGCTGTAGAGGAGCAAGAGCTGTCGTTCGCATTGCCAAATGTAATTTGCTGGTTTAGCTTAGGAAGTGAAAGCAAGGGATGTAGTACTCTATGTTCCTTCTTCATTTCCGAAGGAAGGAAGGACGTGCTGGTCACTCATTGTATTCGTGTGCTGCTGCTACGTGACTCGTGTTATTACGAAGCACGCAGGAAGTTTCTCCTTTTGACCGTCCTCCAAAAAAATGTTCGGTCGTAGTAGAGAAAGTCAAATGCGTACTTGACGTCTGGGGCGAAAGGAGAAAGGGCAAGTGCTTTCAAGGAGGAATAAATACTTTACTAAGTTATAGCTCTAAAGTGTCCCATTATTCTCTTTTCAAGTTCCCATCTGGCAATATTTGGCGTATAAATATTTCAGACAAGAAAAATATTGCTTAACTTCTAGAAAGCGACGTCGGGTCACTCTCTCCAAGTGTATTATATTGCCATGGGAAGGGAAAGGCAGATGGATTTTACTTGTTTCTGAACAACGCATTGAAAATTTAAGATTCAATTGTGCAGAAAGTCAGTTAAAGAGGCTAGTGGATAAAATGGCTTTCCGAAAGTGAGCTTGGATCCAAGAATAATCGTGGTGGACGAGGTATCTAAGATTCATCATTTATTCATCACTCTCTCCGTTCCACTGTGAGGCAGTTGGTTTAGGCTTTCTTCTTTTCCGTTTCCTCTTTTGAGATCTACAGAACGTCTCTCTGTTCTGTTACGTCTTGTTCCCCCATTGTTCTTGTGATATATATTTAGAGTTTGGGCAATAAAGGATGGATCGTAAGGAAGACGACGGGCGAGAGATTGATCTTGCAGTGGCATTTTGAGGACAATGCTGTAAAGAAACCGAGGGAGAGAAATATAATAATAATAACTATCGCGAGGAGCAGTAGTAACAAGACTTCTATTACTTGTCTTATTAGCGGTTGAGGGTAGACAGTTATGGGGTGGGTACCAAAAAGACAAGAGAGAAAGTGAAGAGAAAGGCAATTTCTTGACTCTTTTATTCTGCTCGTGTGAGCCTAGAATTAATCGGGAGGAGCATGGAAAACACACCATGTAAGACTGTGTATGTGTCAAAACTCTACAAGTTTTTTGGAATTTTTGTGAAACATTGGATGGCGCAATTCATTTATGATAATGAGGCACCCTGGATTTCTCCTTTCCATTCCTTGGCTCCTCCACAACAAGAAAGAAGGAAGGAAGGAAGGAAGGAAGGAGAAAGGGATGTGACGTTTTCCCAGAGGACAAGCCGTTAGTCCAATATTCATTATATCGATCACCATCACATCAACATCAACTTCCTTTTCTCTCCTTTCCATGCATTTGTAGATACTTATGATGCGGAACTGTGCGAAATGGAGACCTGAGGTGAAATGGTTTTGGTTTGCTTTGGTTGGTATGGAATAGCAGCAGCACTACTGCAACTTTCTCTCTTTGCGATGAAAGAAAGTAACCCGAACCAACCCACGGCCTAACCGTATCATATCGCATCACAAGGGATTACTTTCTCCAGAGCTTTTCAAACGAGACAGTTTGTTTCGAGAGAAGGACGACGCTAATTCTCTTTCGCCCACCACCACGACAACCTCCACTGTGCATTCCATTTAAATTAAGATGGAAAGATCCTTTTTGTTGCTTCACGAGAGTGTCTTCTCTGCACAGCACAATGTGAAGGGAAAGGAGAATAATAGATTCAAAGGCTTGGTTCAGTGAGACGGAATCAAATCTTTTAAAGAGATGTTTTTCTGATGTTGTTACAAATCAATCCCTCCTCCCTCCGATGCGACGTTCGCTTCTTGAATTTGTGAATAATGCGCATATAAGATGATCAAGTATTTAACCTCAGGTCCCATTATTGTAGTCCCTGCCAGACAACAACCGCCTACGATATTTAGATTATTCTTTCAAATCTGTTCTCAACTGAAATGCGATGATGACGCATATGTAAGACAGGAGGATATTGTTGGCTACATTCAACTTGCTGTAAATACACATGTCATCTTGTTTTTTGTTTGGATGCGTGGTTATTATTATACATTTGACAAGAGTAGGTGGGAGGGTGGAGACGGTAATATTTATATTATTTATTGCTTTAGCGATAAATATACTCCGTTGTCTCTTCTACTTGTCTACAGAGACAAAGCGGAAGTAAATATCTAGCTAGAGATACTACAACGTGACCTACAATTGCTTGTTCTCTTTTCATTTTTTACGATCTTGTCAACTAATTGCTTTCAATTTAGTGGCAAATTATTGTATTTGCCAATTTTAAGTCACTTGACAATTTCACAGCAATAAATGGAGAATCTGGGAAAGCCTCATGTAACATGGCACATCGTACTAACGTTGTTCATGTGCTTATTGAGAAGAGACGTCATGATGGGATTAATTTTTGTTACAGGATATAAAACAAATGTTTATTCTGAAGATGTGCTCTCATGACAACGCAGAAGAGGGCTTGAACCGTTCTTTGATTCAAGATGTGTTTAATTATTTGCATTCATATCATCATCTCAAGCATTTGGCTATCTTCGTCATGCTCGCTTTTGAAGATGAGGCAGTGCGGTGCAATATACATATATTCGCAGACACGAGGGAGAGAAGGATCAATTTGCATTTGATTGTAAAAAGTGAGAATAAGTTTTGGTTTGGCTGACACATCTCCCCATGTGGCAACTTTGCGCTATTTGTTTAGTCATATCCACCAAGTGTGTCTTATAAATCTTGACAATCTCCATAACCATAACCTCTCTGAATGAAACACGCTTGGCATTTTTGATCGAATTGAATTGCCTGCTGATGTATTAATTAGGAAGG